>APFE031622499.1:65002-92548 GCA_000404065.3 Pinus taeda
TGAGGTTATCTGCTGAACAGTGTCCCAAGACACAAGAAGAGGAAGAGGACATGTCCCGTGTTCCATATCAAGTGCAGTCGGTAGCTTGATGTATGCAATGGTCTATGTACCAGACCAGACATTGCACATGCAGTGGGAGTATTGAGCAGGTTTATGTCAAAACCAGGGAAGGAGCACTGGACAGCAGTGAAGCGGGTTTTCAGGTATTTGTGTGGCACTAGTGATTATGGTTTTTGTTACCAAGGAAGACCAAGATTGGATAGAGTGTTGGATATTCGTGGCTTTGTTGATGCAGACTAGGCTGGAGATCTGGATCAGAGAAGATCTGAAAGTGGGTATGTGTTTAACCTATTTGGAGGTGCAGTCAATTGGATGAGTAAGAAACAATCTGTAGTGGCACTATCAACAACAGAGGCAGAATACATGGCAGCCACTCATGCAAGCAAGGAAGCAATTTGGTTGCAGAAATTGTGTTCAAGTATGGGGCTAGTGCATGGAGCTATAAGGATAGACTGTGAAAGCCAAAGTACAATTTTCTTGGCAAAGAACCCTGCTTATCATTCAAAGACAAAGCACATTGATGTTCAGTGTCACTTTGTGAGGGATATGATGGAAGACAAAAAGGTGTTGCTGGTAAAGGTGGACACTTTGAAGAATACTACAGATGCATTGACAAAATCTATGAGCTCTGAGAAGTTCACTTGGTGTAGAGAAACAATGGGCATTTCGGGGCTGGAAAAATGACTAAGCTCTCCTGTGGCCCCTTCTGGAAAGAAAACAACAAGTGGGAGATTGTTAGGTTGTGTTATATTCTTTCCACGACTAACCTATGTAGTGAAATGGGGGGTTAGAGGGGGAGTGGAGCCCCCCCTTCGTTGCGCCAGTTGCGCAGCGAGGGGGTCACATGTGGGGTGGTAGCCCCCCCTGTCCGGGGGGTTTGAGGGGGGCGAGTAGCCCTCCTCTACAGGTTCCGAGGCAGCGCCCCGAGAAAAAAAAAATTGGACCCTATATTAGGTTAGGCGAACCTACCTATGGTTTTCGGTCCATCGTATTGGATGCTTCGGCATGTATAAATATGTATTGTAACATTGAAAGGAACATAATGAAAAATCAAGCTAGTAGTCCTAGTTCTGGGATCCCGGGGAAAATCTCTGTGCATATGTGTTTTATGTGTTATGCTCTCGCATTGTTTATTTTCTTTGTTTTAGAATTCATATGCAAGTAATTTCTATATAGGGTTAAAACCTACAGTTGGGCTTTTAGATCCCTAGGCCATTGGGTTTTTCAAAGGGATCAACTGGAGGGAAGTCTTACAAATTGATGGTTCTAATCAAGTGAGGGAGACCCCTCATCATTGATGCTTAATTAGTAGGGTGGTTTGTCGTCGAGATTAGCATAAACCCAGCTATCTCAAATTAACAATTGACATTAATTGAGGATCCCCTGCTCCGTAAAATTTGAAACCGTCATTGGAGGGGTCCATGCTACTAGTTGCTTTGGTTGAGGCCTAGTTAAAACATAACATACATGAAAGAAATAAATAATAGGGGGCCTAGGGTGGAACCATGGGTACTAGAACAATGTCATTGGGTCATTAGACCTTGGGGAAAATTGTAAGAGTAAACCAATGTGGAGACCTGATGCTGGTGAGTTGATACCGATCCTCAACCATCGGCCCCAAAGACATTATGTGTGAGGAAATTTAGGAACTCTTATGTTGAGACCTTGAGATGATGCAGGCCATCGAGCTCCGCCACTATAATGTGGTGAATCATAGATTGGCATCTCAAAACTCATACCTTAGCACTTTTAATTAAGGTAGATGTTGAGAAAGGTGAGAGGAAATCCCTGAGGCAAAGATACTGAGATGATGTGGGCCTGCAGGCCCCATGTTGGCCACATAGTATAGTGGATAGAATTAGAGGTCTTATGGTATGGTCAACTTGGAACCGATCCATGGATGGTGTGTGGTTCCATGTGACTAGGGTGAGGCCACATGGTGTCATTTTGATGACATGCCTCTATTAATAGGCTAAAAATTCTAGAAAGCATAACTTCCTATTTGGGACTCATATTGAGAAAAACAAAATATCATTGGAAATATCTCGATGAGCTAGTCATAATGGTGTTGTCATAATTAATTTCTAAAAACTTTGAAAACTGGCGATTTGCGTACCCCACTATTGGGAAATAGCCTTGATATATAATTTTGAGGATTCTGCATAGAGGAGAACCACGCAGACGGATAGCATGCAGTCATCTAAGGAGAAACATGTGAAACATGAAATACCTTAGGCACGTTTTTGTGTTTTTTACCCATAGTATTAGGAATTTCCCATGGTAAATATAGGTTGTTGGTCAACCTTGTGCCCAATGTAAAAATATAAATAAGGCCAAAATGTTATGTTATAGATATTCCTTATAATGTTATCTTTTAGGTGACTACTCTGTGATGGTTTTATACTATGAATTGATGGTTTAGGTTGGTGAGTTGTGACGCTCTCATGTAATGAAGGATTCTCTCAAGTAATAGATTTGGATGTTTGGATAATTCTATATGGTGTAAAGTATGGTTTTAGTATTTTTTTTATCTGTTATGATGGATCATATTATGTTATGATAGTGATTTATTCACTACATAGATTAAGTGTATAATTAAAAATTTTATTTTTGGTTACGTTGAGAACAATAGCAAAGGACCCATGTTCCCTTCATTGTTGCAAAACTTTCCTAGTTCTTGTAGTCCCTCATAACATGTTTCTGTAGCTACTATAACAACCCCCCAAAATTTTTGACATCCTTAATTTTAGAGCCCCATTTTTTTCAAATTCTCAAAAGAGAAAACTCCCTAAAATCTCCTAATTTTCTTTCGTTATCAAATGACTTGTTGCAATCTCTCCTAGTAAATCGTAGTAGTATTTCGTAAGCATAGCATATCTTTTAGAATTATTAGAATCACATCTTTTAGTGGTAATATTGCACTAGAAATTTTGTCGCACTATTTTGCACCTAATCGCACTTTAAAACACAATTGAGCATTTATTTTGTCTATCTCACATGTGTGGAGGAAATATATAAATGAATTCAACCCCATGGCACATTCCATTGTGTTTTAGGATAGTAAGAGCCACGCACAGATTTATTTAATAGAGCTCTTATCTACCCTTGCAGATTGCAATTGTTCCTGAGTACTTAGCTAAGGTAGGAATCATCCCCTTACATTTAAGATTTGTGACTTGTGCATTTGCTTTTGGTTTATGGGGTTTTGTCATTTTTTGTGACCTTCAGTCTTCCCATGGAATTTCAAATTCCTATTCCCATCAAAACCTATATATGCCTAGAGGATTAACATTCTGACTATCACCTGTGTGCTACCAAAGGAAAACCCCTAATAACACTTAGCAAAATTTTGAATTTTCTATCACATAATCAAATTTCAAACTTCCTCATCTATAATCTTAAATTGCACTTTCCCTTAATCATTTCTTTTCCTAATGCGATTCCATAACCCTTATTGCTATGCTTGCACAACCCAAAACCTATCCTACCTTTTCATTAATTCTCTTTGCAAAATCCAAGTGCACTTCACTTAGTTATCACACATGCATAGTTCAAGATCCAAAGTCCTTCCATTTACATTATAGTTGCATAAGTCTTGATTGTGATAGTAATAACCATCGCACTCATGTTTTGTATCACTTCAATATTTCCATATTTGTTGTTATAAAACTTGAATGTGCTTAATAGCAATACTCTATCATTACTTTTCACATTTACATGACTTAACTTGCTATCTTTAACACCTCTTAAATCTATGGATTTCAATAGATATAATTATCTTGCCTTATACTCATATTTGTCACACTAGTGTATCCTAACCTTTATGTTCATATCTCTTTATTTCTAAAAGGCCCAACTATGATTTACACATTCCTCATTCTCCTTGTTTCCATGCTCATGCATCTTAGCCTTTAATCCTTTGTTGACTCCTCTATCACTAAAAAATCTGATTATGCACAAGCCATGGCTTACCCCTTAACAATGTGATTGCGACTCCCAATGCACTATGCTTTTATTGGAAAAAATATATGAACAAAATAGGAATCAGAATAAGGTTTTCAAGCTAAATGTTATCTTTGCAATGAATATATTTGAAATTGAATGGCCAATAGATTTATAGTGCATCAATATACCTTTGTCTACCAAAATCATGCCACCAGTAATGAAGAAAGGGATGACCAGAGAACCGGTTGAAAGCATCATTGAAGGGATGGTGGATATTCCTAAGCCCAAAGTAGGATTTCTTAAGTACACAGCCTACAACATTGAAAAACCAATATCCATGTCATGGTCTGGTATATTCAAGGAATTTATCATAAACAAGATTCCATAGACGAAAGAAGACAAAGATGTCTATATCAACATCAAAGGAGAACCAAATAGCATTGTAGTCACAGAGAATTCAACGCAACAAAAAAGGAAAATTAGACTACCAAAAATAAAGACAAAGGAAAGAAAACCATCAGGTTTTTTAATTGTGGTGAAGCATGACATTATGCCTCTCAGTGTCTAGAGAAGAAGAAATAGCTGCAACAGAAGAAATGAAACGTGTTTTTTAAGCTAAAATTTCTTTTTGTAATTAATATATTTGAAATTCCTTAGACAATGTATTTTCATTGCATCAATATACCTTCATATACCTAAAAAATGCCACCCATAATGAAGAAAGGGACAGCACAAGAGGAAATTGAAAGTAACATTGAAGTGGTGGTGCATAGTCCTATGTCAAAAGTACCAATTCTTAAGTACACAATCTACAACATTGAAAATTAAATATCCATGTCATGGCTTTGGATATTCAATGAATTTATCAGAAAAGATACTCCAAATATAGAAGAAGATAAAGATGTATATATCAACTTTAGAGGACCAAACAATCTTGCAATCACAAGAATTTAATGCAGAAACAAAAGGAAAATTAGACTTCCAGTAATAAAGACAAAGGAAAGAAATCCCTCAGGTGTTTTAATTATGGTGAAGAGGGAGAGTATGCCTCTAAGTGTCTATAGAAGAAGAAATAGTTTCAACATAAGGAAAGAAACACATTTTTCAGCCACAATAAGAAATTTCTCAATGTAGTAATTTGAATAGCCACAAACAAAAGTCCTTTTCCCCTCAATGAAAAAATATTCAAAGGCACAATAAATCCATGAAAGAGAGTATGGATTTAAGAAATGCATTGAACAAAGGATATTGTTTATGAAAACTTGGAAAGATAACACCCCGTTTCCATAACAAGTTCAACAGAGACACACATTGTGTTGAGAACCAACAAAGACAATTTCATACTAGTAATAAAAGAATCAAACTGAATGAGCTAAGAATTCAACAAAGATTTTCCTCTCAGAAGAATACCAACCTATCTAATATTAATATTATTTTGATTTATATCTATAGTATCAAATGAAAAAAACAACGACCTCAATTAGATAAAAGGAGCAACAACTATACTAGTTCTCCATTATAGAAAGAAAGCATAGGCAATGAGAAAACAACAACAATAGATATGAAAGTTATCTTCATTTGGTTAAAATAAGCAAAGGTGGTTCATATGCTCATATTGTGGTAGAAATTCACTCAAACAAGAAAAATAATAAGCTCATGGTGATTCCCCTATCAGAACTCAGCATATAAAGGTATGGATGAAAAAGGAAAATAATATACTCAATGGGAGTAGATCTTTTGTCCCTCTTCATTGAAAGGAAGAGGATGGATTCAAGTGAAGCCATAAATATCAGGTGCAAGGAGCATAAAGGATATACTAAATTAATGCATCTAAAAGGCTTTAAGGAAATATTTTCTTTTTCTTTTGAAGTTTATATGCTAATAATATGTTTAAGATACTAGTGTTATGTTGAATTTAATCATGATAGGTGAACTGGTGTTTCTATTTGATAATTTCTTGATTGAATAAAGTTTCTATAGCAAGGTGAAATACTATTGAACTATGTAGAATCAATCTCAAATTATTTTTCGATATGAGGCTGAAACTATAGTTTGTTCTAGGTATGAAAAACCTGTTGGTGTGAAAGAACGTTTTGTGACTAAGTTCAATTGGCAAAAGTGATCAATGGATTCTTTGTTTTGATGATACCTAAGGCATAGTGTGATAGAATACATTGTGTAAAGAACCTATTTTATCTCATGAGATCTAACAAGAAAGTTGGCTATTGGGATGAGTTAGCCACCCTTATATTATGGTTGATGTATATTTCATGTTGCTAATAGTGTGCTTTCATGAAATAGCTAAACACATGTTGCAAAGAGAAGAAATGGTAACCAATTTGTGAAGAGATAAAACATTGGTGAGAAGATCAGACAATGTAATACAAGGTGATTCTTACAAATTCTTAATGCCAAAGAGAAAGCATGGCTAGAGGGGGATAATATTCAATCAACAATTGGTATCAAAGGTATCAAAAATTGGTATAAGTTGTATGCTATTGTTTAGGATACTTAAATATATTTTTTTATTTGAGTTGGATAATATTTGAATTGATCTTAATGTATCCATATTTCTCATAAGATATTTTCATCACAGTTGAGCATAATCAGGTTGTTGAGTTTAGGCTAAGTAAGATTGTCGGTCCAAGTGTGTATGTATTCTATTATAGGTTTGTGGTTAATGATTTATATGTTGTTCATCTTTATGTTGAGTCAAAATATATGGTGATGTATGTAGGAGTCTACTGTCAGTATGGTTTTTCTCAGAGTAATGTATCATGTCGAGATGATGTATTCATATTTGGGTGAGAAAAAGTGTCGGTGAGTCAGAGTATGTTGTCACCAGTTGGTATATGGTTGAGAAAATATTGTATAAGCACATCACTTGTGTCAGTCATGCATAGGAGAAATTTTTGTTGATGCTAGAGGTTATGTCCATGAATATAAAAGGAGCATCATGATTTTAATTATAAGCCTAGCTAAGACTAAGACCAATAAGCATAAGTGTGCTTTTTCCTCATATAGTATGAATTGTTTATATTTGAAGACTTTTAGAAAGAGATCCCTCTTGAATAATTGAGCAAAATATTAGATTAGTAACTCTTCTCTCAAGTAAATATTCTCCATATGGAAGGAAGGTAGTTATTCATATCAGTCCATAAATAACTGAAGAAATCTACATATAAAGAAGGAGTTGTCATGTCCATAGGAGCAAAATGATAAGGGGAGATTAATTGCTGGAGGAGTGTCTTTTCCATTGACTTTTTGTTTGGACTAGTGAATAAATGTATCTTTTTAAACACAAATGGGGAGAAAAGTTTAAGAAAGAGCATACATCAAAATCCACGATGTTAAATTTCTGACAGGATATTGTATTTCCCTTTACCATTGATGTCAAAAGGGGGGAGATACAAAAACATTGCAACCCAAGTGGAGAGATGCACAAAAATTGCAAACTAGGTGGTTTGTTGGTGATTAGTTATAGATTATACACAGTGATCAAACCAGCAAAATACTTTTTCCATCAATGACACCACGTTATTTAGTCATAATGTTTACTATTTCCATCAATGATAAAGGGGATATTGTTATAAATTGTTTTCATTGATTTCAAAATATTTTTATTATAAAATAGAGCTCATTAAGGTTGATAGAAATACAAGGTCATTAATGTCAATAGATTTATCATTGAATGGCAAAGATCATTGATGTCACCAGTGGATTTTCAAGCATGTTAAAGTTGTGTTTCCTAAAGAGAAAAAGGGAGTTATAGATTTCAAGGCATTTTGGACTCGGGAGATCAGCTCAGATGCTTCTAAAAATGGCATAGTTGGATACGCCTCTTAAATACATTCCCAATGATAATTTTTCCATGAATGACACTCTCTTATTTAGTCACAATATTTAGTGTTTCCATCAGAGACAAAGGCAAAGATTGTTAGAATATGTTGTCATTGATGTAAAAGGTGTTTTCATTGGATGAAAATTATTATTGACATTGATAGAAATATGAGGTTATTGATGTCAATATATTTCTCATTGAGTGGGAAAGATCATTAATGTCATAGACGGATTGTCAATCATATCAAAGGTTTGTTTCCTAGATCCAAAAGGGGAGTTATAGGTTTCAAAGAATTTGTAGCTCAAGAGATCAACTTAGAAGTTCCTGAAATGGCATAGTTGTATATGCCTTGGAAATATATTTCCAACGATATATGGTAGACTGAAAAGCCCCTAACGTTGGAGTTATGTATGATCAAAGAACATAACTTAAAAGGATAAAAGAGTCAATAAGGAAAGGTTCTCATTCAACATTGGATCCAAGTTGGGCCAGTCAAGAGTCAATATATTTGAGCTATTGCACAACAAGGAAATGAGCCAATCCCCCCAACCCCTAACCATGTGGGACCTAGTTCAAAAGGCAACATGGCGTATTTTGATTAGATGAAAGAGATAATCTGGAAGGACAGGTGTAGTTATGGTGATGCATGACATCAACGTGTTGTAAGAAGCTCAAATGTATGGGATGATGTTAGCATGATGTAAGCACATATGATGTGGCACTCCGGGACGATGACACATGGCATGTTGATTTGGAATTTTTAGATTCCTAAGTTACCTATTTCCATGTGACACATGGACCATTCATAGGAGGCCATGTGGAACAGAAGACACAGGCATGACATTAACATCTAGGTTGGATAGTCAATAGGTTGGCCAATTTAGTAGAATGTCAAAATCCTTGACCTCAATAAGTTGAGGTCACAACCTTGAGTCATATGGGTGAAGGGGCCACTAGGCAAGTGCTTAAGCATTCGACGATGGACAAAGAAACTTATTAATGTACTTAGTAATGTGTGTGCCATATTTGATAGTTCAAATAAATTTAGCAGATAGTTTAACCACATCCAAGTGGGACTTGGTGAAGTCGATAGAGAACTATAGTAGTCGGTACTGTATTTGGAAAATTATGTTTGTAGAAGGAGTTTCTTGTTAATATAAGTTTGAAAACCGTATGGATAATGGATCAGAATGGTCAACAAGTTGAATATTTCATTTTAGGGTTTATATCTCCTTCTAGTAGTGGCTGGTTAATAATTAGGGGAATTATCTCCTTTCAATGCTAGCTGATAAGTTGGGGGTAGTAGCTCCTTTCATTAGTAGTTTATCAATCAGGGGTAGTAGCTCTTTTCAGTGGTAGTTGATAAATTGAGTGGTAGCTCCTTCAGGTGGTAGCATCAGAAGCTTGCAATAAGATTGATGTAATAGAAAGTTGAAGCTTGTCTTTGCAAAATGAATAAAGAAAAATCTTGATGTATTTATATGTCCCATGTGTGTATGATATACATGTTGATCTATGATGCTTTGTACATGAATTATTACTAAGTATTTTGAAATCTTTAATTTGGAAATATTTGTATAATTTGGTCACACTATCGATTCACCCTCCCCCCCAAGTAGTGTCCTAGTTTCTAATAGTCACCTTTAACCACTCTCTTACCTACTTATTTCTAAACATTAGTTATTCATTGAATTCTTATCCACTATCTCTATGTTCTCTAACCTACAACACTCAAATCCTAGTACGTCTAATGGTTTCTTGGCATAATCTTGCAATTTTAATTAGTGCAAAACTAATTGAAACTCATGTAGCTCTCCAAGCTTAAGCATTCAGATGATATGAATTCTTCGAAAACCAAAACCACAAAGTTGTTATTTAACTACTTTTAGTAGTATTGATGTCACGTGAAGCATGCACCAACTTAATTGTGGATCTCTATCTTAACTTTCTTATCAATCCTAAATAATTGACGATTCCTTTCAATATTTTCTCATCAATGTAGAATAATTCATTCCTTTGGTAACATCTTTTAGCAAACTAAATGTGACATAATTGGCTTGGGTAAAACCAGTATAGCATTTAATGTATTTATGACACTACCCACCATAATCGTATTAATGGCGACTTGAATCTACTCTTTACATAGCCCACCCTGTAGGTTTTAACCCCGTACAGAAATTACCTGCATATAAATTCGTAAACACAGAAAATAAACAATGCGAGAGCATAACACATAAAACACATATACATAGAGACTTTCCATTAGATCCCAAAATCGGGACTACTAGCTTGATTTTTCATTATGTTCCTTTCAATGTTACAATACATATTTATACATGTTGAAGTATCCAATACCATGGCTGAAAACAATCACGTCGAAAACCATGGAGTCAAAACCATCGCGTCAAAAACCATGTGTGAAAATCATGCACAAAACCATAGGTAGGCCCGCCCAACCTAACATATGGTCCAAAACCAAAATTTTCCAGGTGCTACCCCAGAGCCCATAAAGTGGGGTTACCTGCAGCCCTTAAACCCCCTATGACTCCCCTCGCTACACAATCAGTGCAACGAAGGGGGTTTATGCTCCCCTTCTAACCCCCCGGTTAACTACGTGGACTAGTCGTGGAAAGAATATAACACAACCCAACATTCTCCCACTTATTATTTTCTTGCCACATGGGGCCACAAGAGAGCTTAGTCATTTATGCAACCCTGTAATGCCCATTGTTTCTCTACACCAAGAGAACTTCTTAGAGCTCACAGATTTTGTGAATGCATCTATAGTATTCTTCAAAGTGTTCACCTTTACCAGCAACACCTTTTTGTCTTCTATCATATCCCTCACAAAGTGATGTTGAACATCAATGCGCTTTGTCTTTGAATGATATGCAATATTCTTTGCCAAGAAAATTGGATTTTGGTTGTCACGGTCTATCCTTATAGCTCCCTGTACTAACCTCATATTTGAACAAAATCTCTGCAACCAAACTGCTTCCTTGCTTGCATGAGTGGCTACCATGTATTCTGCTTCTATAGTTGATAGTGCCACTACATATTGTTTCTTACTCATCCAACTGACTGCACCTCGAAATAGGTTAAACACATACCCACTTGTAGATCTTCTTTGATCTAGATCTCCAGCCCAATCTTCATCAACAAAGCCATGAATATCCAACATTCTATCCAATCCTGGTCTTCCTTGGTAGCACAAACCATAATCACTAGTGCCACACAAATACTTGAAAACCTGCTTCACTGTTATCTAGTGCTCCTTCCCTGGTTTTGACATAAACCTGCCTCAATACTCCCACTGCATGTGCAATGTCTGGTCTAGTATAGACCATTACATACATCAGGCTATCGATTACACTTGCATATGGAACACAAGACATGTCCTCTTCCTCTTCATTTGTCTTGGGACACTATTCAGTAGATAACTTTACACCTACAGGAATAGGAACCTTCACGGGTTTACTATACTGCATATTAGACCTTTGCAATATTGTCTCAACATACTTCCTCTGGCTTAACCGGAGATTCCTCTTTGTTCGATCTCTTTTAATTTCCATGCCCAAAATATAGTTTGCATCACCAAGATCTTTCATGTTGAATTTGGAGGACAAATGGGTCTTCAAATCCTGGATAATTTCTTTGTCATTTCCAAGCAACAACATATCATCCACATATAAGACCAGATAAATAACATGGTCACCAAGTAATTTAAAATACCCACAGTGATCTGCTTTGCTTCTAGTGAAGCCAAGTTGCCGTATAAATGTATTGAATTTTTGATACCACATCCTTGGTGATAGTTTTAACCCATACATAGACTTCTTTAACTTGCATACCAGTTCCTTCTTACCCTTCACCGCAAAGCCTTCAAGTTGCTTCATGTAGATCTCCTCTTCCAGATCCCCATGAAGAAATGTTGTCTTCACATCCATCTATTCTACCTCAAAATCAAAAGCAACAGCAACATATAAAAGTAATCTAATAGAAGTTACCTTAGCAACAGGAGAAAAAATATCACCAAAATCAATTCCTGGCACTTGGGAATAACCTTTTTCTACCAACTGAGCTTTGTATTTCTCCACCTTTCCTTATGCATTTGTATTCTTCTTGAACACCCATTTGCTACCAATGGGTTTCCTTCCAGCTGACAACTCCACTAGATCCCATTCCTTATTTTTGTGCAAAGATGTCATTTCATCAACCATGGCCTATTTCCAGAGTTTTCCATCCTCTGAATCTACTACTTCCTTCACAGTATTGGGATCATCATCAATAACAGATAAAGCAAAAATTGAATAAAAAGCAGATGGACTATACGTTTCTGGCTGCCTTCTTTCTTGAACTGATCTTCTCACACATGGAGTTTGTGGCTCTTCATCTTCTGATTCCTCCTCTGCTGTAGAGTCTTATTCTTCCTCCTTTAGCTCAAACTCTATATTCTCACGTTCCTTTGATTGGACTTCACCTCTCTCAACACCACACCTCGGTTGTACACAACCTTCCTTGTTAATGTGTTCCAAAGATCATAACCCTTTAAACCATCCTTATACCCAATAAAGATGCACTTTTCATATTTACTATCCAACTTGGTTCGTTTCTCCTTTGGAACATGTACCTATGCATCACATCCAAATACCCTCAGATGTGAAAGAGAGGGTTTCTTACCAATCCATACCACTTGTGGAGTCTTATCCTCTAACGCTGATGAAGGTGAACTATTGACCAAGTAACATGTTGTCTCCACCACCTCTGCCCAGAATTCCTATCCTAACCTCGCACCACTGAGCATGCTTCTTGCCCTTTCCATGAATGTCTTGTTCATGCTTTCTACGACTCCATTTTGCTAAGGTGTATATGGAGTAGTCTTTTGCTGTGCTATACCACACTTCTTAAAGAATTCTTCAAACTCCTTACTACAAAACTCTCCACCATTCTCTATCCTCAACACCTTTATCTTCTTCTCTGTCTAGTTTTCCACCAGAGCCTTAAATTCTTTAACCTTATCAAAGACTTAAGATTTGTTCTTAAGGAATTATATCCATGTATTCCTTGAGAAGTCATTTATAAATGATACATAGTACATAGAATTACCCAGTGATGGAACCTTTAAACACATCACTGTGCACAAGCTCTAATATTTGTTTTTCCCTCTTACCACCAGAGGGGAAACTCACCCGATTCTGCTTCCCATATACACAATTTTCAAAGAAATCAAAATCCAGAGAGCTATTACTCATATCTTCTACCATACCTTTACCATGAAGTATTCGAAGGCCCTTCTTTCCAATATGTCCAAGCCTTTGATGCCACAGCATGGTCTTCTCTCCAGAGACAACTAGATTGTCTGCTCCAATTTCAAGAACCACGGAACTGTTGCACCCATCAACAAAAGTTCTACCTTGCAGCTTGTACAGAGTTCCAATTCGAACTCCTCATATCAATAACAGTGCCCCCAAAATAATCTTGCAGGTATCCTTCTCGAACACTGTTTTTACACCTGCATCATCCAACTTACTTACAGAAATCAGATTTCTGGCTAATGTAGGAATATGAAAAACACCTGGAAGTGTTCTAACCCTTCCACCTTGCATCTTCAACTTTACGTTTCCACGACCAACGATTCTAGCCTCCCTGTCATTCCCCAAGAAGACATCACCACCATCATATTTCTCATACTCGCAGAACCACTCTCTACGGGGAGTGAAGTGAAAGGATGCACCTGAGTCAATCAACCATGCCTCATGATCTACATGTGTACTTGAAGAAGCCAAGTACACATACCCACCTTCATCTAAGGTGGTTTTCTCCTCTGCAAAAGGAGCATCATCAAATCCCTTTCCTTTATCAGGAGCTTTAGATTTACAGTCCCTTTTGTAATGCCCTTCCTTTCCACATTTCCAGAACACCACCTTTACAGGTTTTCCTGGAGATTTAGATCTCCCTCTAGATTTAGGTCTCTCACTTGATGACTTATTTTTTATTTTGTTTTGGGACCTTCCTCATATAGACAAGGCATCACCATTCTGGTTCTCCATATTTTTCCGTCTCATCTCCTTCATTAGCAAGGATGATACTATTTCATCAAACTGCAAGGCAGTTGTATTGCTACCTATTGCAATAACCAAACTATCCCACAAATCTGGTAAAGAACACAACGAACTGATGCACTTATCTTCATCTGAAATTTTAATATCAACAGATAATAACTAACTTACCACAGTATTAAATGTGTTCAGATGCTCTGTCACTAAGTCTCCATCTTTCATCCTCAGGTTATACGTCTTTCCGCAGGAACAGTTTATTCACCAGAGACTTAGATTGGTACAAAGTCCCTGACTTGTTCCACAAAGCCTTAGTTGTAGCTTCCCCTGATACATTCAGTAATATTGAATCTGGGACACACAATCATATTGTGCTCTTTGCCTTCCTATTTAACTTCTTCCATTCTTCATTGAACACTCCTGTTGGTTCAGTACTTGGATCTACCACAATCCACTGATCTTTATCCACCAATAGATCCTCCATATTGAGTTTCCACAACTCAAAACTCTGATCATTAAATTTCTCGACCTTTATCTTTCCACTACTCACCATCTTCTTTCACCACTAGAATTGATCTCAAAAATCTCCCACTGAATAGGGTCTACCATAAGTGTGAGCGAAACCCCTCAACAATAAAGGCGCCCCTTGAACCCAAAACAATTCTAATACCAAATGTAGGTCTTAACCTCATACAAAAATTACTTGCATACAGAAATTACTTGCATAGAGATTTTCCCCTAGATCCCGAAACTCGGAATACCAGCTTGATTTTCCATTATGTTCCTTTCAATGTTACAATACATATTTATACATGTCGAAGCATCCAATACCATGGACCGAAAACCATCACGTCCAAAACCATGGACTGAAAACCATCACATCCAAAACCATGTGCGAAAATCATGCACAAAACCATAGGTAGGTCTGCCCAACCTAACATAGGGTCCAAAAACAAAATTTTCTGGGGCACTGCCCTAGTCCCCATAAAGTGGGGATACCTGCACCCCTCAAACCCCCTGTGACTCCTCTCACTACGCAATCAGCGCAACGAAGGGGGGGCTCTGCCCCCCTTCTAACCCCCTAGTTAACTACATGGTCTAGTTGTGGAAAGAATATAACACAACCCAACAAACCCAAACCCCCATAGGTATTGATTTCCATCACATAAAATATACTCTTTTAGATACCTTAGCCTATCTAGAAATATTCCATGTCTTATGGTAAGTTAGCTCTATAGTTTCCTTGGTTCTTATGACACCCATTGCATCCCACTCATAAATCCAAATTTCTTATTGACACCTTGATGACATATAATTTATTTGGTAGATTTATTTAATCATTTGTAACCATGGGTCTGATATGCTTTTCTTTCTACCTTAACCATGTCGAAATAACCATATATGGGATGACTGGCATTAGAAAATTTTAGCTAGCCACACTTACAAGGTATCTGTTATAACCCTATTTTCCAGTCCATTATAGTGAGAGAAACCCAATATCAACTTACCTCAATTGTTTGGCTTAAATGAATCCATTTTCACCTTTTTTTTTACTTATGTGAGATTTATCCCATGATAAATGGGTGAAATTACATAATTGAGGAATTTATCATAATTATTTTTCCAAAATATTATAATTATGAGATAATAATTATTTCATAATTGAGATAATTGAGAAAAATCTGATAATTGCGGAAAAGGTTTCTAGAGTTTTTCATTCCCAATGAGACCAACTTGACCCACTTGTGTATGAGTTGGCTAGGGGCCCATTATTGTACAAATTTCCTAACTTCTCAAGGCTCTAGGTGTCTAAATATATTCTCCTAGAGGATAGAATGATCATATATAATCTCACCAAGAGGAAAGGGGGAAAGTTGTTGTGTTGTGTTATATTCTTTCCATGACTAGCCGCAATAGTTAAGTCGAGGGGTGGTCAACTCCCCCTTTATTGCACCAAGCGCAGTTGGCGGCAGTCAACTCCTCCTTTCTTCCACTAGGGGGTGGTCAACTCCCCCTTCGTTGCACCGAGAGGTGGTATTCCTCCTCTATGGGATCTAGGGCAGCGCCTCGGGAAATTTTCTTTTGGACCCTATATTAGGTGGGTGGACCTACCTATGGCTTTTTGCATGGATTTTTCACATGGTTTTGGGCGCGATGGTTTTTGGTCCATGGTATTTTTTAGATCTATTCAAGGGAACTATAGTTATGTTCTAATCCAAGGTTAATGGATTGGGGTTTATGGATGGTTCGACATGTATATATATATGTATTGTAACATTGAAAGGACCATAATGAAAAATCAATCTAGTAGTCCCAGTTTTGGGATCCAGGGGAAAATATCTGTGTATATTTGTTTTATGTGTTATGCTCTCACCATTCTTTATTTTCTATTTTTAGAATTCGTATGCATGTAATTTTTGTACGAGGTTAAAACCTACAAAAGGGAGAGTATCCAAACTATAGCACGAGAGCTCTCATGTCCTAGGAGAAGAGGCTATATTGCAAGTTGGAGGAGAGGATCTTATTTGTTGAAGGTATACATTTGATGTACTTCCATTTATATGGTTAACACAAATCTATGTTCTTTCCCCTTATATCAGACTTGCAGTAATCTATATGTGTGATTTCTAGATGTTTTGAGCTGATGAACTTCTATGGAAGATAACATGTCATTTCTATTTGGTTGTGTTTGTGTGCAAGCTTTGGATCGAGAGTGAATGAAAGAGATCGCTTGATTGGAGAGCAAGGATTCTGCATCAAGCCCAAAACCCTTCACCAACCTATGAGAAGGCAAGGTACTTGCTCATACTTTGTAGCATTACAAATTGCATCGAAGCTACATGCATGGCCATATGGATTGGGGATTGATATTAGATTTTCTTATCCATTCTCGTTTTCCGTCTAGTGATAAGATTTGGACACAAGATCACAGAGCAACAACTCCTTGCATACTTAGCTACAACATAAGTGATGCTTTCATTAAGAGCATACTTTCTTTGTGTCTTTTTTTCCTCCGTCTTTGATCGATTCGTATTCGACTTGTTTTGTTGAGTTTTTCTTTTTTTTTTTTACTTTTCTGGGTTATTTCCTATGTGGTTCTCTTCTTTCTCATCCTGAGCGTGATATTTGAGGGTATTTTTGAGTTTTTTTCTCTGTCGTTCTCACAGAGAGTCATCCATGCAACTAGGATCCATAGTCGTTCTCCTTTTTATGCTTTGAGAGTGGCCTTGGTCACTCTGATCCAGTATTGTGCCAACAACCAGGCTTTTAAGCCCTAGAAAAGGCCCTAATTTGTTCTGATTTTCTTAACCCTTGTTTCTACTTGGTTTGGGCCCCTGTTCATTTGTTGTGTTTAATTCAAATTTGTTGTTGTTTTTCAGTTTCCTTTAGATTAGTCACCTATTATCAAGGTGGGTTTTTCATCTTTGATTAGGTTGAGGCTCTCTTGTTATTTTCTGATTTGATTATAGGCTTGTGTGATCTTATGGTTTTTTGTTACTGATCAATGGATGCATGTATCTAGTTTGACCTTTTATGTCCAAATTTTTCCATTTCTTTTAGTCCGTATTCTTTTGGATTCTTTGGGTTGAGGCTTGATTTTCACTTCTAGGTCTCACTTTCAGATCGGATTAGTTGTTATTAGCATTTGTTTAGGCCTGATCCACATCTTATTGACAGTCTATTGTCACTTCCATTCGTTATTGTGGTCTCTTGTTGAGAAATTGTTTCTCTTCTTTGGGTTATTTTGGTCACGTTTGGTGGTTTTGTGGCTGGTTGTTCATTTTCCATCTAAAATCTTTCTCTTGAGTGTGGCTTAATTGTTTTTGTAGCACCCTCATTTGATCGTGTTTAGGCCTTTTTTGCCTCTAGGGTTGGGTTGTGACCTTTGTAGACTATTGGCCTTGGTTGGGCCATTGTACTACAGCCATAGCTTGATGACATTTCCATCCCTTTTCCACTTTTGGCTTTTGATTTGATCACTTTAAGTTTGTTTCTTTGATTGGGATTTGTTTTTCCTAGATGTGACGCTTTTGGAGTGCTTTGTATTTTTCTTGGTAGTATTTTCCTTTCGTTTCTTTTCGGTTGTTTTGGTTTTCCTTCTTGGTTTGTTTTGGGTCATTAATTCACAAAATTTGGGATAATTTGCATTTAAGAATATTTAGTGAAGAGGTGCATCATAATAGGAATTGGTCTGTTATAAGATTCTTACCCTTATATAGTTATCATTCATTGAATTGAAAATAAAAAATTGCATATAGTTACATCAGGCTGACAGAATAAGAGTCATTCACACCATCTCAGTTTCACGCTACATCTTTCTTGTGTAAACAACATCCACTAAAATCAACGCGATAATAAAATTAATTAGATTCATCTTTTACTTTCACTGGTAGCACACCAACACTAGATTTAGGCTAGGGTCTTGGAGATAGGAGTGTGAGTTAATTGCTCCAAGGCTTCAAAATCAACTTAGTAGCTTGCGGTAGGGAGTTATATCCATTTGCAATAATGCGGCCTAGGAAGCCCTTCTCACAAGAGGGTTAAGCAGGAGGTCACACTTGGGCTAAGCGGGGTGACACAACCCATTTCACTTAGTTTCGGGTGGTGTGATAGCGGAATCTACACGCATACAAACAGTGTCATTAACACTTGGGGACCACTTGGGAGGAAAATATCAAGGGGGTTTTAGTCTTAGCTCCCTTTTTGGGGTTAAGTTTCCCACCATTGCATGTGTATTTGTCCTATGACTATTCCCCCCAGGCCATCTTATTGTACGTGGTGACTACAGTGGCCTATCCTCTTAGGGCTCATACACAGGTGTAGGGTCAAGTTTGTCTTCTCTATACCAGAGAAAAATATTATTCATACTCTCTTAGTCCTCTCAGAAGGTGCCCCATGACTAACAAGGGCACTTGCACTGAATTCGTAGATAAAAGGGCTAGGAAGCAGGTTGCTAGTATAACTGTTCCACCGCAAACTTCTTTGTATTTTGGTTTGCATGTGATATCTTCTAGGGCGTTTCTAGTTTGTGTTTCTTGGTTTAAGTCTGTAGTTTTGGCCTTAGGGTGTGTGCACTAACATCATTATATTTAAATTATATGTTATCACCTTGACTGAATTTTTTCATTGACATTCAAGTCGTATTCACGGTTTACCTCCTGAACAAGGTGGAATTGTTACCCCTACATGGAGAGTGCTCATCTACATTCAAGACCTAGAGAAACACATTGTCTTGGAATCTATACCAGGTCCTTTAGATAGTAATTTGATTTCTATCGAGACTTTGGCAAACGACTCTAACGCCCCTGCTAATCCATCATTGACTAGTCCTTTAGGACGGGAGTTATTACAGTGAAATCCTAACAATACAACACCCACATACATTCACACGCCTTTGGGTGTACTTTACCCTATGGCAGAGTCTGAGATTTCCTTAACTTCTAAATCAGTAGTATCAACTACCATGACATCATTTCCACCTCTTAGCATGGCTATACCCACTCCTTTATCCATAGCTCTCACTTCTTATTGGGGAATTCCACCAGTTTCTTCTATGACTCCAAAATATTTCTTGAATGTTTCTATGCCCACACCATCTCCTATGTTGACCATGGCACCTCAACCTAGTTAGCGGTATGTTCAGGAATCTTTACACTGCATTTTTCCCAACCAACCGTTCTTGTTCCATAGTTAGGCATGGGTACTTCTAGTAATATGTGGGGGGATCACCAGTTGTTCCTAGTCAACCTGGGGATAGTGTTGCATCTAGTACATCACAAGCCTAGGACAATTCACTTTTTTTAGGAGTGCCACCTACCAGTACGTTTACTGGAGGGGCTAGTTTACCTAGGGAAACCCCGCTACTAGTACCATTTCTCACATGTGTTATTCCCTTTATGTCGGTCTTACTATGAAGAGTGGTTCTCCCTCTATCCCTGGGTACAACCCTATCATCAATCATGCTTTTAGTTTTCCTTTGTTCTCTGGCGGTACTTACCCTGGGGGTAACATTCATTTATCAATCATCCCGAGTCACAAAAGTCTTCTGTTAGGGCAAACCCTTTTCTTCACCATCAAGTGCATCATTCCACTCCTTATATGGGGGGATGACATGATTGTTCAAGGGCTTCTCCTACCTATGACCCATTTAGTCAACTTCAAATTTATCTTCTCTTGATTTACCGAATCTGACGAAATTGACTAATGACCCCATTCTTCATGATCCTGGGTGGCCACCCATGCCTGCTAAATTACAATCATATATTCCTAAGTTTGAAGGAAAGCCTGGGGAGAACCCATCTATGCACATTATCACTTATGGTGCTCATACAATTCTTTGGTGGATGATTTTGTCAAAATTCACTTGTTCCAACGTACATTGACTGGGGATGCTGCAAAGTGGTACATCGAGTTAGATATTGCATCCTAAGGTGAATTTACCTCCCTAGCTCAAACATTCTTGATGCATTTCCAGTTACCCACTCAGTATGACATCGACTATGACCTCTTGTCCAATTTTATGCAAGATGATGCCACATTAATCTATGATCATATTCATGAGTAGCGTTGTCGCAAGAGGTTGGTGAGAACCAAGTTACCTGATGAGATATTATGTAAATGGTTCATTCAATCTCTCCGACCTAATATTTCCAAGGATGTGTCTATTTTTGAGGTTCTTACAGAGCAACAAGCCATTCTAGTTACCCAATAGTTGGATCTTATCTATTCACAATCGGGTACGCTTTACGAAGTATTGACTAACGCCCCTAGGCCTTTTGTTGACACTCACAAACTTGTTCCTTACCCACATGTTGATGGCTTGATCAGGTCTATTTATGATTCTATGAGCCAACTTACTGCCCAACTTACGAAATTGATTGTTACATCTCAGGCCCCAACAAGTGCATCGAGCTCTGCTAAATCTCCCCCTCCTCAGTAATCTACCGATTTTCTCACGGTGAAGTTCACTCAACCCGAGAACAACCAATAATCTGGTGGTAAAAAGAATAAGAAGACAAATAAATAAAAGAATCAAAATGCTCAGGAGTCTCAACCCAACCCCTAGTGACAGGGAGGTGGCACTAGTGAACGTCATCATAAAGTCAAGTTCCCCATAAAATTTTTCAAGGTGACCACCTTACTCACGAATGCCCTTGAATTGATGAGGTCCATAGGCTTCTTTCACCGCCATGTACTCAATAGTGTGCCTTTTTTACTCATATTTTCCCTACACAAGCCCAACAATAGATGGTTTCTTAACCTCCTCGACCTTTGCAAGGGGGTAATGAGGGGTCATCTTCCCATCTTCCTCATAGTTAATCCATCTTCATGTTCAAGGAAGATGTCAACATAACTACGCGAGCTAAATCTTATGATGTTCCTGAGTCGATTCCTCCCACTAAGGACTCATCAACTCCACTACCTTTCACTGGACCTCTCACTTTGGATAAGCTCGTGGACCTTGTTTATCACCCCCCTAAGGGTGTTCTCTAGAAGACGATACACAATCCTTCTGCTAGGGCTACTCAACAATACAGGTTTATTGAATATCTTGCCCAAGCTCCTTGTGCCATGTCTGCCTTAGAGGTCTTGCAAAGTTGTCCTCAGCAGTGAAAAGCCTTGTTGTATGCCATTGGTGGAGTTGAGCTATCTGACTCTATTGTCATCACTTTTAATGTCGACAAAGTCACTCCTCACCTTTCCCATCAGATTGTTTTCCACATCATTATGTGTATTTTCCATCAGAATATTCATTGCACTTTTTTGGATGAGGGCTCTTCCACATGTTTTATGTTTGTATCTTGTTGGAAGGCTCTTGGCTTTCCAGCACTCACCATGCCCAACACGACTCTCCAAGCATTTTATAAACACAACTTCGTACCCAATGGGGTTCTTGCAAATTTTTCCATTGAGTTAGGAGGGAAAATTGTCCATGTTGATATCGAAGTTATCGAAGTCACATTATATTGCAACCTACTCCTTGGTTGTAGCTAGTTTTATGTGATGAACGCAGTCGTGTCATCTATTTTCCATATAATTTTCTTTCCTCGTGAAGGAAGGATTGTCATTATCAGTCATCTTAACTATTGCGTTGACTCAAATTTCTGCCACGGGGAATTATGTACCACTTGTGGGACATCACCCTAGTCAATTTCAAAGTGTTGGAATGGGCTTGTTTAAAAGTTCCACTGTTATGGGAGTTTTTACTCAATTACCCCTGCCCAACACTCCTACATCCTCTAAAGCTCCTATGCATATGTTTACTTCTAACACCTGTGGACTCCTTAGACCTCTTGATCCTTGGGTGTTGTATCCTAATATTATTGAAATTGATCAATCTAGTGAGCACCCTCTGCCACCTATAGTGGAGTATATTTCCTCTTCAGTAGTCCTATCAGTACCTTTTGACACTGGTCAGAAACTCCATCATAATTTGGACTATGACCAGGTTCTTTTTTGCACATGGGCCACCCCTCTGCTTGTTCCACATGAATCCCTTGATGATGATCCTCCTTGGTTAGTCAACTTGGAGGTCATGAATCTATCCACTGATAATCATTGGGATTCTACTACAGAACTTGCCAATGAATTGTCAAACTCCTTACCACCTATTTACGAGCATCTTGTACCCCATTTATGTCTTGATCCTCCCTTATGTCCTCAAGTTGACTTCAAGAGTATGACTATGTTAGAATTTCCTTCGCATGGTCAACCTTTCCAGATTGGGTAGTTTGATTTCCTTTGGCATAGCCCCACATTGGTGAGCCATATCGTCCCCTTACCCTCCATGAGTTCATGCATCGAAACCCTTGTCATTTGCCTGGTAGTGGGCACACCTTAGCATGACCTATTGGATTGTGTTGGGCTTGTACATATTGTACATAGGAGTCTGATCCTTTAACTCTTTTTTGTTTGGTATGTGATGTGAGTATTTATCATGCCTTATTTATGCTAAAAATCCATAAAATTATATAACTCAAAAAACCAAATAATATATGGCCTTGTTTTTACCTCATCCATGTTTATTTCTTTCATTATGTGATTTAACCATGGGTCTATTCATTCTGGATATTTTTTGCAAGATAGGGTAGTGTTTTTATTCTGACATCCATTCAACCTTAGGTGCATTTCTCTTAAAATGGGCATATAGGGGTAGGTCATATATCACTATCACGAATGCATTATTGATCGCCAGTGCCATATTTTTGCCTTAGATCCGACCTCGCCAAGTCGTGACTTTAGCCACTTTTCATTATGCATGTTGTCACTTAGAGGCAGAGCTTACCTGATCAATGGATACCCTAGTTAGCACCTTTTCATTGTTTTGGTATCCATGGAGTCATTTTTATTCTCTTCTTAGAATTCTTCCTTTTGACCCACTAAGACTGAGAATTTGAGCCACATGTCCTCTTCTTCGTCATATTTTTGGCTATACCCCCGGAGGATTCCACCATTTTGATCCCTCGTGATTGCCACTTTTTATCAACCTATTTTTTTTGTTTGAGCATCAGGTTCTCTTTTCCATTGTCATCTTCTTCTTGGCAACCATCCACTTTCACTTGGTGTTTACCCTTTCTTAAAGGAACCATTATGATGAGTGGTCTTAATATCCAGCCTCTTATCCTCATTTTATCATGCGTAGTTCCACCATGGCCAGAAACAATTGCTATCCCTTATACCATCGGTTCCTCCAAGAGGATTTTACTTTAATCTCTTTTCAAACTCCTTAATTTAGAAAATATTGGCGAGTGAACTTTTCTACTTCACACTTGTTAACGTACCTGAAGTTTTGTCTACCCAGTATAAGTTTAACCCTTTTCCAAACTGGGATAGACCAGTTACAAAAAAGGAATGCCCTTGTCTATTGTGGCTAGGAGGTTCCCCCTTGTATACTTTTATCTCTTTTTCGAGCTTGGGGGACAATTTTACAAAAAAGGAACTTAAAAAAGGAGAAGGGAGGGAAAATGTTTTTCCATTAGTTGTCAAATGGAAGCATCCTTTGTGTCACCCTTGAAAATGGAACATGTCTATTTCATTATCTCACAGTTGGGTTTTAGCTTACCTAGGAGACGTACCATCCATATGAGTCCCTTTACTCCTATGGCTAGTTATTCTTTCAATCATATGGATGCTTCGATGCCTCCTGCATTATTGCATGATATCACATGGTTCTAATTAGTCATGCTTCCAATCCACTCTTGTGTCATGCCACTATATGTTTGAGGGAATTCTTAGCCTGTGTCAGCCATCTATAGTAGCTTGTTGACCTTCATTAGTCGGCCATCCTCGTGTCAGTTGGTTAGGTCCCTATAATACTAGTAATTCCCCTATTACTATTTTCATTGTAGCCCTTATTTTTAGTTTTGTATCCCTATTGTCCCCATATTATTATTATTGTGCCCCATAGAAGCCCACTATTGTTATTGTTGTGCCCTTATATTATTATTGTTATGTCGGCTTTAATTATATTGTGACCCCTTAGACTTGTATATATATAAAGGAGGTTTTTTCATTTGTATCATCCAAGAATTTTTCATTTGTGTAATGTAAAGGAGGTTTCCACCGCAAAGAGGTTGATTTTGAAGGCATTTATCTCTCTTTTCTTCTATTTTGTGAGCTGGTTGCATAACATTTGGTATCGAAGCTTTGGATTCTAGGCTTTTTCTACTCCAAACATGTCATCATGGAATTTACACTATAAGGTTTTTTTTGTGGCGGTTCATAAGCTAAAAAAGAAACCCATTTGATCCAAAATCGCACTGAACCTCAAATCTGAATTTTAGATCTTGTCTCACTATACTTTCAGAGATATGATCGAAGATAGTTAGGGTTTTTGCAGGCTCTCGAATTATATCTCAAACAGGTGACCTGGGAAAAATCATAATAACTTTCTCTCTGAGAATCATATTGAAATTTAGTAAAACATTACAAAAAGACAATGGCCTGTAGTTTTCCATGTCTCAGTTTTAGGCCCTAAGGTCGAAACAGTGACATGTGGAACTTTGTACAATTTCGCTCTACGAAAATAGTCTATAATCAAGTGATTGTGGGAGATTTGGCATAACTCTTCCTTGGAGAATCCAATCTTGATCAAACTTGTGGGGTTGGAAAGGGGACTCAGAGGGATACCGTAGAATGTAAGTTCAAACTATAGAGACCCAAAATTACAGATATAAAACAAATTCAATATCGAGCTCCTAGAAAGTGAAAAAAGGTGTATAGTTTTTTTTCTTCTTTTAATTTTGCACAAGTTTGGTCTAAAAAATCAGTTTGAAGGAATTCAAAGGGCATAGTGAATCATTATTATCGTTAATTCATGCCCCAAAGAAAGAAAATGGAAACACCTATTAAGAAACCTAAAATCTCTAGCGACTCATGTAGAAGAGGAAGAAATGCAACATGATATATCAAAATTACGAGACCAAGTGCAGCAAAATTCACTCCCACAAAAAGTAATAGAAGCTAAAATGGATAGTTTAAATAAAGGCATGGAAGATAAGATTGATGGAATGGAAGCTAATATGGATGGTTTAAAGAAAGGCATGGAAGCTAAGATGGATTATTTAAACAAATGCTTGGAAGCTAAGATGGATGGTATAGAAGAAAAACTTAAAGGAAACATGGAGGATTTGAAGACAGGAATGGAAGCTAAGATGGATGGTATAGAAGAAAAACTTAAAGGCAACACGGAAGATTTGAAGACATATTTGAAAACTTTGCTACAAGAAATGCTTAATAATAGCGAAAGGGTAGTAAAGGAAACTCATGAGAAGAAAAAAAAGAAATATTAATCATGTTTTCATAGACTCTAATGGTGGATTGAAGACCCACCATGTTCCAAAGATCAATATGAGGAAGTTTGATGGCAAGGATCCCATAACATGGATACTACAAATGGAGCAATATTTTGATCTCCATAATGTGAAAAACACACAAAAGGTACGCATTGCAACTTTATATTTGGTACCAAATCAATTTATATGGTATCGATGGCTTTGCTCTCGTAAACAAATTGTCACTTGGGCAATTTTCATAGAAGAAATGATAGCACATTACGAGGATACAAAAATAAACACTTTTTTTAGCCAATTGAAAAATCTCAAACAAAAGGGTTAAATGATGGAGCACATTGAAGACTTCCAAAAATTGAATATAAGGGTAAAAGATATTCCATAGGAGCATAGGATTGATGTGTTGATAGGGACTTTAAAGGATAAAATCCAGCATGAGGTTTGCCTTTGGGAACCTGATTCACTGGAGAATGCATTCAGTTTGGCAAGAAAAATGGAAAACAAAATTATGGCAACAAGGAATCCTACCACTCACAACTATAAAGATGGAAGCGTTGTCGCCCCTAGTCTTCCACAACCTACAAGGTTGACACCACAACAATTGGAAGAAAAAAGAGAGAGAGGGATTTGTTACAATTGTGATAGAAAATACACTAAAGGTCATAAGTGTGCTAAGAAGAAATTATTTTACATATATTGTGAAGAGAAGGAAGAAAAGGAACAAGAAACGTCAAAAGAAGAGGATATACACCAAGAACAAACTCTAGGAAAAGAAGAAATGAATCCCATATCTTGTAATGCATTGGCCAGAATTACCACTCCTCAAACTATCAAGATAGAAGGACATATCAAGAAGAAAAAGATAATATTGTTGAGTGATTCAGGAAGTACCCATAATTTTATTCATTATAAGATAGCAAAGGAATTTAATTGCTTCCTATATCTAGGAATAGAATTTCAAGTGATGGTTGTAAGTGGAGGAACCATAAATTTCTCTAGAAAGTTCCATAACATTAAGTGTTGGGCTAATTTATTGACTAAATTAACACAAGTATTTAATTATCAATCCGGGTTTGTAAAACTTGGAGGCAAATCCACTGTATATGGACATCAGATATAATCAAGTTTAGAAGATAAAATTTGGAGATTTAAAGAAGTACATATTACAAATATAACCTACATTAATAATTTCAATTCACCTTGCAATGAAGGAAAGTTGAAATGGCTCTTAACTTAAGAGGTCCAATTCTTCCTCAACTATTACTTGATGAATAGAAATTAGAAACTACGAGCTCTCAATAGCTTAAGATGGACAAATCATCAATGAAGGGAGGCTCTTAAATTAAGAGACCTTTGGTATTTCCCATCATGATTCATTCACCATAATGCTATCAATTGAAGATTGAAAATTCATAAGAAAAATTGCTTGCATGTAATCAAGGAAAACCTAGTTTCAATCCACCAATTTAACAGAAGGAGTGTTCAACTTGAACACCTTGTTATTCCAACTTACTAAAGTGGTGAAGAAACTAAGATTCAATAAAATAAATCATCACACATCAACCATAAACCAATCTGGAGCAAAGCACATAAACAGGTTCTAAAATAACCAACTTATGGAAAATTAAACTAGTGTAACAAAGAAGTGTACTTAGCTTGAAGTGGGGGCCCTCCACCCTTGCCTTGCACACTTGAAGAAATCTCAGCTACAAAAACTTCAGTAAATCAACCAAGAATGAACAACAAATTGGAATGAAACAAGTTCTTCAAATTAGCTCCCAACTCCAATTATACAAAAGTTACATACAAATTCCATTACAAAAGCCATCAAAGTCTTGGCTTTAAATAGAGG
>APFE031622499.1:102148-112860 GCA_000404065.3 Pinus taeda
GATGTTTCCCCCTCAAAGAGGCTCATTTTGAAGGCATTGATATCTCTTTTATTCTATTTTGTGAGCTAGTTGCATAACATATTTATACTTCATCACTTCATGACTTCATCCAATAATCACATCATCCTAGTCTATTCCATGTCGATTAATGGGGGATACATCGAGGACATCCTTTGAGAGACCTTGTCTTGTTGATCTTAGCTCATTATCCAAGAGCTTGATCTAGGAAACGGTAGTACCCTGGAGTTTGTAGACCTCATTGGTAGGCTTCCTCATGATCAACAATGGGTTTACATCACTGGCTCCTGATTGATCAAGACACTTAGTGGATTGTACTAGGTACCTTGGGGTCCATTTTTATCATTGGTGGATACCCTCGCATCTGTTACTGGTTTACCTCATTGGCTAGTAATTAGGCGATTTCTACCATTTTTTACTTTAGCTCATATATTCACATGGTGTATATTCGTACCATCGGGGTTATATCAAAGACCCTAGGTTAGGGACATCTCACTCTTATATGGCATCCTTCCCAGGTTTTGTTGGAGTTATGTATCATTAATATACTTTAAGAGCTATCTTAATACACTTCTTTGTCTTTCATGTGTCCATATTCTTATTGATGAATGTTATGACATAGGTTCACATTGTATTTTTTGGTGGTTATGCTTTATCTATTGAGTCACATGGATCCACTATGTATTTCTTCGTGGCCATGTTCTATCATTTCATGTCATCGATATGCAGTGTATTTTATGGTGGCCATGTTCAACATCTTCTTCTGACCAAGCATGTGTATTCCCGCCTTGGGGATGTTATTAGCAGAGTTGAGATTTCAGCACTTGAGTTCCTCCGATCTAGATTCGTAGCCTTGGCTCATTTCTCCCATTTTGAGCATTGAGTATTATTATAATGCATTTCAGCCATCAGTTTATCTTCTAACCTCATGTATTAGGGGGCATCAAGTATAACCATATTTTCCACTCCATTATAGTGAGAGAAACCTATATCAACTTACCTTAGTTGTTTGGCTTAAATTCATCCCTTTTCACCTTTTCTTTTACTTATGTGAGATTTATCCCATGATAAATTGGTGAAATTACATAATTTAGGAATTTATCATAACTATTTTTCCAAAATATTATAATTATGAGATAATAATTATTTCATAATTGAGATAATTGAGAAAAAGTCCATAATTGTGTAAAAGGTTTCTAGAGTTTGTCATTCCTAAGGAGATCAATTTGACCCACTTATGTATGAGTTGGCTAGGGGTCCGTTATTGTAGAAGTTTTCTAACTTCTCAAGCCCCTAGGTGTCTAGATACATTCTCCTAGACGATAGAATGGGCCTATATAATCTCACCAAGAGGAAAGGGGGCAAAGGGAGAGTATCCAAACTATAGCGTGAGAGTTTTCTTGTCTTGGGAGAGGAGACCATACTGCAAGTTGGAGGATATGATCTTATTTGTTGAACATATACATTTGATGTACTTCCATTTATATGGTTAATACAAATCTATGTTCTTCCACTTATATTAGTGTTGCAGTAATTTATATGTGTTATTTCTAGATGTTTTAAGTTGACGATCTTCTGCAGAAGATCAGTTATCGTCTTTGTTTAATTGTGTTTGTGTGAAGGCTTTGGATCATGAGTGGATGAAATGAACGACTTGATTGGAGCACAAGGATTATGCATCATGCCCAAAACACTTCACCAACCTGGGAGGAGGTAAGGTACTTTCTCATACTTTGTACCATTAGAAATTGCATCAAAGTTGCATGCATGGCCATCTAGATTGGGGATTGATATTAGATTGTCTTAGCCATTCTATTTTGTTGTCTGGTGATCTCAATCACGCATGATATTGTAGAGCAATAGCTCCTTGCATAATTAAATGCAACAATATCCCTTTACAACAAATCAAATGATGCATAGAAATTGGATTTCTCTAGTTTTTACCTTATGACTGAAATAGAACCCAAAACCAACCTCTATGTGGGATCAACGCCAGAATCAATTACAATAAATAAATACTT
Organism: Pinus taeda; assembly: GCA_000404065.3. Taxonomy (NCBI): domain Eukaryota; kingdom Viridiplantae; phylum Streptophyta; class Pinopsida; order Pinales; family Pinaceae; genus Pinus; species Pinus taeda. The sequence continues at coordinate 104,188 of APFE031622499.1, forward strand.
GGAACAATACAATTTTTATGCACTACTAGTTACCTCTTCATGATTTAAATTAGAAATGGGATCTTCCAAATAGAGGGAGTTTTTGGTCTTTAATAAAAAGAACCATTGATTTTGAATTTGTTCTAACACATAGTAGTTAGAGAGGAAATCAAACTACATAGTTGTTTAACTAAATCTCTCTTACATAAGTCTATGAGATCTCACACATTCTGAGAGACAACTTTCATGCTCAACCATTATCTTGAATGCCCATATATGTCTAATCATCCATCTAATCGAAAGTCCCAAATGTGTTTTTCATTAAGAAGAAAACACATAATTACTAATTTTCACTAAAAAATATGCTTGATATGTTCTTTAGCATTTGGGTCTATGTTTGGATATCATAGAGGGGGAGGATACCCCTCATCTAAGACCACCCCTCAATAGGTAGTAGCCTAAGAAAAACCAACATGCTCTTTATATGCAACCATTGGTTTGAAAGGTCAATGCCAAAGATTGCTAATATCATGGGCCTATGACACTTTGGATGTTGGGGTGAGGTTGGGTTACTGAAATGACTTCTTAACCACAAGGATATGCCTTTCATCAGTCAAGGTATTGTCCTAAGTCTAAGGTACAATAAAATCCTTAACATGAAGAGCATTGAATTTAAACATAACTGTACATTTGTTGATGTGTTGGTCTAGAATTTAGCACCTAAAATACTTATTAGGAAGATTTAATGGGTTATTGCAAACCTTTCCCACTACCTAAGTATCATCATATTCCTTTAAAAAACTTTATGAGTTAACCATAAGACGAATTTGGTGTTGTGGCATGTGACTAAGGAATCTATTCAATCCATGACATTGAAACCCCCAATATTCGCATGAATTTGTTCCTGGAATTCCCAAGATTGCATGAGCAGACTAACAAATCTAACCCAAATATGGTTTGACAATTGTGCAAAATGTTCAACAAATAAACTTTCTTCTGATGCAACAAACACCACTAAGGTGTTTTTACATATCGAAGGGACATGATCAAGGGTATTGATGTAGTTGGCTTCCATCCTATAGGAGAATAAGAAAATGTTTATGTCGAGTTATAAGATGTAATAATGTGGAACTTATAGTTCCTAACATTCTCTACATAAACCTTTATAATCTAGGCTGAAGTGAGATACAACCAATAAAATATACTAACAATCTTAATTATTTGAACTTATCATGGACAATTGAATATTCATCAATATCGATATCAATAAGAATTGCATCATCAAGGAATGACATTACCTTATAGAATACCTTGGAAAAAAACTGACAAGGAACTTTCATATCTATGGTAATCATTATTGTTATAATAGATCACCAATACTCCAACATTTAGTAATTCAATGGGTAGAGTTTCAATCCAGTAGTAGACCATTAATATGATGCCTCATGCCTTGTGGCAGGTAAATTAACCTACTAAAAGTCATTACAGATTTCCCAACTTATCATTCATGAATAAATCTTAAGAGAATATGCTTTTAATAGTAAGGTAGAGTGTGTTATTTTGACCTTTATCTATAGCATATAATCAAAATTCGCTAGGTCAAACATAGAGAAGCTCACTGAGTCTATAAGTATATTTTATAGTCAAATATGAGGGAGATGTGTAGTTTCTTCTATGCTCAACTTGGATTGGATTTGACAGGAATCCTTTCTAAAATAAAAATACTATATTAACCATATATATATATATATATTAGATATCGTCTATAATAAAAACATATATATATATATATATATATTTATAATATATATCGTTATAATAAATACAAAAACAAATTGTAAAGTAGTTGATTTTTCTCTCTTATCATGGAAGGATATAGATATATATGATATTGATATTGAATTATATGGTAAAATTAGACATCTTCCGAACACTTTAAGAAAAAGGGTAAGAGAGAAAAATCAATTACTTTATCAATTATTTTGTTATTGATATATATATATTATAATGATGGATTGCAATGAAACAACCATTATATTGGTGTGTTGTTCAAAATAAAGGAGATGTGTAATTCCTTCCATGCTTAGGATGGATTGACATGGTGGTCTGTAAAGAACTTAGCTTGAATCATCTTTCCTTGGATATATCAATAACAGGATGACTCACATTTCGAAGTGCAACCTTTATAAGAGGTTTTTACTTGCTCTCTACATTTGTACTACAGATTAAAATAGATTCTATTTTCTTTAGCTCAATCCATAAGAATGTGAAATATTAATAATATTCTTTATGGTAAATAAATAAATCATAATTTTTAAATACTCTATAAAAATAATTAATAATACAAGATGTGGTTGACAAATACATTATTTTTTAGGTGAATGTACTCATTTGCGTTATTAGATAGTTAGATCCAAATATGTTATATTTTTATTATAATTACCAATTTATTCAAAAAAATCGAAGTTAAGGCTTTTATGATTTGAACCATTCGTATATGTTTTTTCCATATTTATCACAATGTATTTTTTGAGTTGAAGTTTGGAGCGAGGAAAGTGTCTTGAAGATGAGTCACACTTGTTGGGTTCAAACATAAACTTAAAGAACATATTGCTATATATATATAATGACGACAACAATGATTACGACCATATATATTGGTGAGTTTCTTGAAATGAAGAAGGTGTAATTTGTTCTAAGCTTAAGATGGAGTTGAGACATGGTGTGTATGTAGAGAGATAGCTTAAATCCATTTTAACCTTTGATATATCAAGTAACAAGAGCGATCAAATCTTTTAAGTGCAAACATTTCTTCAAGATTTAACACTCTATAAGAAGTTTGTGCAAACATTTCTTCAAGTCTTAACACTCTATAAGAAGTTTGTATTGATCTTTCTATATTTGATACATACAAGATTAAAATAGATCTATGTTTATTTATGTTCAATCCATAAAGAATATGAAAATGTTAATAATGTTTTTATTAAAATATAAATAAATACTAATATATAAACTCTATAAAACCATAACACTAATAATATTACAAAGATGTGGTGAAAATTTTTTGTAAGTTATCATCTATGATTTAGATAGTTGGATTTGAATATTATATTTAGTATTATAATTAACATATTTATTCCAAAATAAAAATTTAAATTTAAGATTTATTGATTGAATAATTTCAAGAAAGTTTTTCAAAATAAGTCATTGTTAATAGGTAAAAATATCCGAAATTAAATCACTTATTTGAATGGCAAATATAATCAAACCACATTATATAATCAACACAGTTATATCAAAAATCTATGCAATATTATATAAAACTTAATAAATAAAATAATTTTTCAATATTATTAAAATATTATTATAATTTTTTAAATAAAGTAAAATAAAATTTAAGTAATCAATATTTATCAATTGAATTGAATTTATGTCATTTCTTTTTCATGAAACGTTATATAAAAATTTTTAAAAACATATATTATTTTTCATATAAACAATTAAATATTAAATAAAACGCAATTATTAAAAATCAATATAGTTTTTAAATAAGTAAAGGGTACGTTATTTCAATATCTATAAAACACATATTAATTTCATATAAAACAAAATTAAAGATTAATAAAACGTAATTATAAAAAATCAATATAGTTTTTAAAAGTGAATAGAGGTAAAAATAATTAATAATAATTGATTTTTGTAGCCTTGTGGGAATCTCAAATAAGACACATTATCATTAGACTGCAAAACAATCATGTAGTAGGTATGACCTGACCTTTTCTTAGTTGGTGCATGTGACTAATGAGCATGTGCTTTGAAAAGCTCAACAAGAGCGGACAGTGGGTTTTGAAAGCGATGTCTCAGGCAAAGTGATAATAAGTCAAAAATTCACTAAAATCAAAAGCATAAACGCGCAAGTACATTAACTTTCTTACAAAAATTAGGTGCTGTAAATATGGTTTAGTATTAATCTAGGTTAATTTCCTTTAATATCTACGCGTTTTTTGCATACCCTTGGTAGTCAAAGTCAAGATTAGGTAGGATGTCCAGAGCAAAAAGAAAGGACTAGCTTGATCTAAACTTAGCGGGTCGTTAAACTAGCAGAAAATTTTAAAGGAAATTGCTAATTTTTCTTTACAAATTGAAGTATGAAATTTTTAAGGCATTTTTTTTCAAATGCTAATGAAGTGAGGTTATCTAATTACAAATCATGGAATGTTTTTTAATTAAAATTTAGCTATATATAATTTAAATTCAGATTGTGATTTGTTATTGTTTAAAATATATTTTTCTGTGTAAATGGATTTAGTATCATGAAATTTTTTTGGAAATTAGAATTATTGAGTCTATAAGCTCATTTTGTAGTCCAATATGATGTGTAATTTTGTTTGTCTTTCATCATAGTTGAAATTTTGCTCATATTGGAGAAAAAAAAAAAAATAACTAAATAATGCTTGCTCATAAAAAATCTGCAAGTGAAGGAATTGGATCCCCTAGGTATATATTAGATGTTTATTTAAGATAGATATATGCTGGCGTAAATTAAACAACTTAAAGTCAATTTAAAAAAAAAATTATTTGACAAATTTTGGTTAAAATTAATTGGAAAAAAATACTTTAAGAAAGACTATTTCCTGTATTAGTTAGACTACACTTAATAGAATTATTAGAAGGTTTTGTTTTTTCACTTAAATTCAGTTATAGAATTTTTGGTAAGACAGTAAATTATAATAGTAGATCAGTCCAGATTTCTTGGAATGACAAGTTTTACCATTGTGATTTGTATATGTCAAAAGTGTCTTGATGATAGTTGAAAAGAGTAAATTTATTTATACATTCAAAAAAGCATTTAAACAACAAAAAGATACAATCTATAACATTCTTAAAAATATCTCATGATTAGACAGTATATTTTAATCGTTCAAAGTGCATAAATAAATTTTTCATCTTAAAAAAGACTAAAAACAATTAAGTTTTGCAGATTATGTATATATCATTTATCATTGATTTATAAAATAAGTAAAAAAAACAACACAGATGAGACTAATACAAATCGATTCCAAACACCAAAATTCGAGATGTGACTAATACAAATCGATTCCAAACACCAAAATTCGAGAGACTAAAATTGGTGATGAGACTTGCTTTCATATTACTTGTATACCCTACACTAAAGATGTGTAAATATTGCCTATACAAATGGCCCAACAAAATATTTTGAAAAAAAAAAACTATATAAAAAATAACCAGCAATATAAAGCAAAACATCATAACAATTAGACTGCACACCTAAAAAAAATGATGAATGTTACGGATTTCCAAACACCTAACTCCAGACAGATCCAAAAAATTTACAACTGAATTGCACTGTTCAGATGCGAACAGGTCTCTGGATACGTGGGACCTAATTGACCGAAGCTGCCGCGGACCGTGGCCAGCCTTGCGTGCTATACAGTCATTGTATTATTCAACACATGCTCAAATAATAATAACATTTCCTGAAGACTTTTGCTGGATTTTAGCCGAAGCTAGCGTAAGTGCAAAGATAATAGCAAAGTCTTTCTTTAATTGTGAGGCGTAGATTCCACCAAAAACCCTTAGAAGATTTGGGTATATTTGACTGTCTAAGGCATGGATTTCCTTGCTAATGAGAACCAGAAGAAGAAGGAAATGGCTGATGTAATGGAGAATGGATGCAACTCGAGGATTCCAGAAGGAAAATCGAAGAACTATGTTGGAGAGACCAATTATAACCATGAAATTAATAAGAATAAGAATACAAATTCTGTGAGCTCTGAAGCTCTGGGTTTGTTCAGGAATTATTCTTGTGAGAAGGGGAACTTCAGTACCGAATTAAGACTTGGCATGGCGTTTGAAGAACACTTCAATGAGGAAAAGGGTTTACCTTCTTGTATTAGGAGTGTTAATGGAGGTGCTAAGCGGGTAGTTGGAGAGTTTGTTCCTCAGCTGGATCTCTCCTCTGTTGGGAGCTGTTCTGATTCCATTAATTTATTGCCTAACCAGTCTGGTTTTGGATCCCCAATAGCTGTCATGGGGAGAATGGAGCACAAGAGGTCGTCAGATGATGATCATGATGGTTGTTCTGAGTTCAAGAAAAGTTTTAGGTGTGGAATTGTAATGGGTAGAAAAAAATTTGTTTTGTTTTATTATTTTCTGATTTAGATTGAGTTTAGGGGCTCCAATGGTGAATGGAAGAATTATCTACTCATTAATGGCATACTGTTATTACCAAAATTTTGAAAAACTATCTACCCACCCATTATATACTATTATCACAAAAATTCTGCGAAACTCAATCGAGCTTAAACACTCCTGGAAATAGTTGTGTTTTCATTTTCCGCTACTTCTTGTGACCATGTTGACCAAGTTGGTATGTGAGGTTAATGGTATTTTTGTTTAATTTGGAATGCAGGCCTGCTGCTGCCATGGTTCAAGGAAAGCAACCCCGTGCACAATTGACCATTTTCTACGGTGGGTCGGTGAGCGTATATGACGATATTCCTCCAGATAAGGTATGGGTATTGAAATTCAAACGGTTGTGTGGTAGAAAAAGACACTATTTATATTGCCGGGACTTGTTTTGAATTTTGATGGAATCTGTATGCCTGCACAGGCCCAAGCGTTAATGTTAATTGCCAGCAGTGGAAATAATTCCAGTTATCCACATAGTAAACTCCAGAACGGCTGCGGATCGTTGACTGAACAGAAAATATCATTTCCTCTGACGAAGTCACCCGAGGGATCCGAGAGCCACCCGCAACCTTCAATTCGTAAGGTGAACACAGGTACGACTAAGGAATGCCATTTTTTCGCCGTTAATTTGAGCTCAATCCAGTCTCCTGTATGAATTTTTTAGTCACCCAAGCAGAATATCTACATCAGGATTTAGGAATCCTGTAATAGTTCACTGTGAAACAAAGAATGAGATAAAAATGGAAGAGAATATAATGATAAAGTAGATGATTTATTTTTTTCAATATTATGAATTAGTTAAATATGATTACATTGAAAATATAAATACAGTAATAAATGACTAAAGTGAAATTCGACCAAACTAGATTGAGTGAAATTAAACTAAAACACTTGAAAAAACTGTTTTAACACCAGGTTAGAATTAAATTATCTAATTAAACAAATTTGATATAAATTAAAACGAAACTAAACAAAAACTACTTCAAGTTAACAAAAAAAAATAGGAAACATACAATGAAAAATATTAAACAGTATACAGTAAGCTAAGAGTATACATTAAGCTAAGAGAATTAATAAAGTGATATTCAATAAATAAAATAGAAAAATAATAAATTAATATATTAAAAAACTATACAGTAAAGCAAAATAAATTATAATTTTTTCGGTTCTTTATTTATGTGGGTGAGAACATTTTCTCAATTGGGTCTATGTTGTATATTTCAATTTCAAAAGATTCGTTAACGAATAGTATTACATACAAATTATTTATATCAGTCCCCTTGTATGTAATACTGATTTTATATCATGTCCTTTGGGCAATGGCACCATCATCAGACCTTCCAATAGCGAGGAAACATTCTCTGCAGCGTTTTCTGGAGAAGCGTAAAGACAGGTACCATATTTCAACTTCTTTCTTATATTTGTCATAATTACCCTTGTTCACTCTACCAAACCTTAGGCGAGCATTCTCCAGTTTCCAACATAGCGAGTTTGCAAGGTAGGATATATCAGTTGGGATATTACATCCACCAGTGGGTGGTGTATAAACCATCAGATTTAAGTAAGAAACTGATATTAGATCCTCATACATCATTTATAATAGAATTTATTACTGTGTAATAAGGTAGATAGTGTTAGCTTTAACCATTTTGATTAGAGACTTACACAGTTATTAGAGATTTTGAAATAGCATTTTGTAACATGTGTGATTCATCCAAAGTTTTAGATAGTAATTTTATCTATTCATGATAGAAAAAAAAGTTATTATGATATATAATCAGTCATTTATAGATAGAGTCATAATCCTAAAAATTAAACTAATTACACATATTACATAATATTATTCCAAAAATCTCTCACAACAAATATTATATAAAATATATAATATTTTACAGCATCTAAATGTTATTATAATATTTAAATAAATACTACATTCAATAATATGTAACAAAATTGAAAATGTTAGCTACAACAACGAACATTATATAAAATATATAACATTTCAAAATTGAAAATGTTAGCTACAACAACGAACATTATATAAAATATATAACATTTTATATCTAAAATTGTGTGATAATTATTAAGAAAAATATTGCATTTAATACAGGATAGCAAAACAAAAAAATATTGCATTTAATATTGGATAGGAAAATAAATAGTGTTAACCACACCAACAAACACTAAAAAAAATTACCACATTTTACAATGTGATAATAATTGTGAAGAAAAGTATTGAGATTGATGGGATTGAAGCTACATGAGCATGGAGGTGGACAACGCTTTCCTAAACTTTATCACCATATATACATTATTATGAGTTTGTGTAGATTGTTCAGAAAGATAAGGCCACGTTGGAACTATGAAACTTTCATGGTTTTGTTCTTAAAGTGATTAGGACATGAAATCGTTTTGTTCTTAAAGTGATTAGGACAGGAAATTTTCATGGTGGTTTATATTATGTTTTTTATAATTAAAAAA
>APFE031622500.1:5314-27055 GCA_000404065.3 Pinus taeda
AGACCATGAAGATGAGGAGTATGAGCTTGATAGAGACAATATGCCAGGATTTCTCATGGTCAATGAACCTACAGCTAACACTTAGATGGTAGAAGCACATACTTCTCTGTGCATTCCTATCCCTCGGAAATCAATTGTTCTTTCAGATCAAAATGGAGTACTTGTATTTTTGTTGCTGGATCTCAAGACACGATGGTGCTTCAGGATAATCAAGATCCATTCGACATCCTTTTGCAAGCACTAGAGAATATAAATGTTGCCTGGTTCGTTTTCATAAGCCTTGGTTTCAGTGGTTATTGTCAGTTGCCTACATGTACATTGTTCCACCTACTCGAGAAAAGTGAGAGCAGAAATTTGGTATGTAGACATTTGTTAGATTGGTTACATTGGAAAGATCATTACACATGATTGTACATATTTCATTAGTATGTAGGTGGTTGTCATCATGATTCAAAATCTTGATGGATTGCTGCCTTTTTTCCAAAAGCTTTGTAAAGTCTTGTTTTAAGTCAGTCATGAGTCATTTTTGTTTGGTCTGTTGAGTCAGTTTTTTTTTTTTAGTTATTTCAGTTTGCCATCAAGTCGGTTTGAGTCAATTTTCAGTCAAGTTTTCATTCAATAAATGTGTCAAAGGTTTTGTGTTATCCGTTCAAATAATGATTCCACCATCCAATTGGTGAAGGCACTGGTCTGTTCTCCCAAAGATCTGTCGTTCTTGGCACCTCCAAGGAGCTACCATCCCCATTGGAGCCAATGTTAGAGTCGGTCTAGTTATCCCTCCGTCAGAGATGAAAGCTCTTTTTGCATTTCATTTTTAGGCGTCCCATTAGTTTCAATCAGTTGCATTTCGTTAGGCATGCCATAACTCTAACGGAATGGTTTGTGTCACTCATTCCCATCGTGCTTGGCACTGCCGGTTTAGGTCTATTCATAAAAACAAGTCTTCAAAGGTTATTTACAATCATGTTTCAAATTTTTAGGTCTTAGGTCTAGGGTTGAGTCAGTTCTGTTTTGAAAAGTCTTAGAAGACCAGCAGGCTAGAGGGATGTCTTTGATAGATCGTCACTTCAATAATTTTCATCATTGTACAGCTAAATTAGGACTTCTCTTCAAAACTCTGTTTTGAAGATAAGTCGCCATCTCATTTTTGTAAAAATTTTCAAAATTTCAGTTCTTCAATCATTCAAGTGCAGCCTTGGTCTCCTTTGCCAAAGCATATCATAGTTATCCCTGCAAACAAAAATCAACAAATAACTTCAATCCAAACCTCAAAAAAGCATGAGAAATCAAAAAAGCACTATTGTATTAAAAGACCAAAAGTGAAAGTGCCCAAACTTTACAAAGTGGGTTTTTGGAAGTCAATTTAATCAAATTAGATATTTTGGTTGTATATAAGGTGAAAACAAGTTTATTTGTTCACCACATATCAAAGCAAGAGCATGTTCAAGATTGGAGGGCGAAAAACCAATTTACAAACCCTTGGACAAAGTTTAAGGTGCGCGCTACGCGCTGAAACTGTGCACTACGCACTGGGCAGTGTGCTACACATTGGGCGAGCATGAACTTTGTTAAATTACATAGGCGCTACGCATTAGGCCATGTGCTACACATTGAAACTGTGCGCTACGCACTAATTCCAGCATCACATTTATGCGCCTAGATCGTGTCTAATCGCCTCCAAAGCTGCAAGTAGGTGTTCTTTGACTCAATCAATCAATTTGAATATTGTTTATAGTGTTTGAAGAGTGGAAGTGGTGTGTTGGGTATAAGAAAACAAATGAAACCCTAGGCCCCTATCAAAATCTTTGTAAAGGCTATTAAAGGACATATGAGTAATTGGTGAAGATTTTTATCCCTTGGTGAAATATAGCTCCATGCCCATTTGAAAGCTTTGAGCCAACAACACTTCATACCCTTGTCCATTTGTCAAATTGTCTTTGTGACTGTTTTATGCCCAAATATACCAAACAAAATGTCCATTATGGCATAACCCTTATGATGCTTCAGTTGGTTTTTTGAGTATATACTGAAATTGGGATCTCATCACACCTACAACATACATATTGCAGTCCTCCTATTACAGTTATTGCGTTTTCAAAGCCATGTCAGATACAGAGTCAGTGTATAAGCAGGAAAATAAGCGTGATTCCACAACAGAGGGAAATGTGCCACAAAGGCCTCGTAGATGTGGCAAAGGTGGTAAACATCTTAGAGAAGAGCCCACTTCTATGGTACAATTGCAGGCTTTCCCACTTTCCATGGATTGTTTTTGCCATCAGTCATGCTATCATTTTTGTGATCTAATTTCACAATTTCAGCATCATAGTGAATTAGCTCGCTTGTTTGTTCTCCATTTACATCATGGCCATGTAAACATCACTGGAGTTAATTTCGTTTTTTCACCAGAGACTATTGCAAAGGCCACAAGGATTCCAAATATCGGGGAGCAATGGAATAAGCGTCAGCAGCTAGAGAAATCATATTATGAGCCATATATTAAACTAGTGTATATGAGGCACTTGAGCAGAGTTTTTCCTTTCCACTACTTGAATGATCGATTTGCACCATTGATGAAACTCATCATTCGGTATTTCAGTTGTGAGGGCAGATTCTCGCGTCTTTATCCATACCATGTCCGTTTGTTGATGCATTTTACAAGGGTGCACCCGATGAACATTCCATACTTTATGTTTCCCAACATAGAGAGGATGGTGCCTTTAGTGCAAAGGAAGAGCCCAACACATCAACATAGGAGCATATATCATTATGCATTGATCAAGATTGTGGTGATTCATTAGTTGGCACAACAGGGCATTTCATGGGAGGATTTTATTTCTCGTGACTTCTTCACAGCACCTTAGCCACCACCAGAGATAGTTCATGATGAGGGAGGGCCTTCACAGCAGTTTGACATTCCTGAGACTGAGCATGTAGATGCTCCAGCATATGTGACATATCAGTGAGGCCACAGGGCCTTATTTGCATCTGCACGATGAGTACTATCTCCACCCGGGGTGGAAGAGGTCTCGTTGACTTCATCAGCACAGTGAATATTATCTCCACATCATGTGGAAGGGGTCTCGCCTCTGTCTTCAGTACAGGTACAGATTTAGGACAGGGGCAAGAGACCCATGGTTGATGAGGGTCCTTCAAGAGGCGAGGACACGGATATCATTGATGTTGATGTTAGCTCTCCTAGCTCGGAGCTAAAGGAGATCATCCGAGAGCAAAGAGCTGAGAATGAGTCGCTGCAAAAGAAATTGCAGATGGCTAAGTGGGTGATCAACTACTTGGAGCAACACAACAAACAGTTGGAAGATGAGGATACACTTTATGAGCTGCTGAAAATCCGGGAAGATCGAGAATTGGCCCGAAAGAGACCCGGAGAATTGACACCTATTGATCGAGAATCAATGCTCATCTAGGTGAACACTCATTTGGAGAAGTTGTTGGCGAAGGCAAAAAGAGACAAGGACATGCTTCATCATATGAAAACTCACTATTGGACTCGCATGCATGTTTGCAAAGCGAAAATGAAGATCCTTAAGAGGCGTTTGAGCAAAGCACTAAAACAACGGAAAAGGCCCGATCCACTTCGAGTTTTGGCCAAGGCTTTGTTGGCTGGGCATCATACATGATGGAGGGTCTTCACTCCGAATTTGAGCAAATTCGGAGAAAATTTTGTCGTTTTGAAATTTTTGGCTTGCAAAACAGGATTTTTGGCTCAACGCGTAGCGCGCAGCGTGCTACCCATAAGATTGGGAGCTCCAAATCACAAATGGCTTGTAGTTTTGGATTTTTCATGATCAATTATACATGCTCAGCTATTTCCAAAGCATTTCATCAAGTTTTGGGTGACCAAAAGGCTCAAAAACATCATGAAAATCACCTTTCTGCCGCCTTTTCCAATAGTAGGAAGTACCTCTGGGATAATACAGTTTGGAGGTAGCAAATGAGCTTTAAAATGCAAAATTACACTTGGGTTGGAAAGTAGACATCTAGGGCTTTCCAACGAGCTATCATGAGCTCAATTTGGATGTCAGGCAGTGTCCCAAAAAGAGGCTCAAATGTGCGCTACACACAGGGATCATGGGCGCTACGCATACATTGTTTGGTCTAGTTTTCGCTCTTCAACTCAAGAAATGAAGCCAATTTGACCAAGTTTGACTTGTGATGTGATTTTTCATCCCTTTTGATTTAATTGATGAAACATTATGTTATTTTGGACTCACTTTTACCTATTCTAGATGTTTCATTCACAAAATAGAAAAAATTTAATGAATGGATGGGTTTCCTAGCTTATAGAGGCAAGTTGTTTTGATTGCCTAGATTGTAGTGCTTTGTTTAGAATTGGTTGAAACAGCTCCTAGGATGATGAGCTAGACCCCTAGAGGCAAGGGAATGTGTTGTCTTGCCTATATTATGTATTTTCTTAGTCATTTTCAGGGTTGGACTCTTGGGAATAACTTGACACTATTGTACATATCTTATCTGCATTTTTTGCAAAGGAAAGACCAGGGTTTTGCAGCACTATTTTGGATTCATGTGGCTTTATGTGTTGATGGTGTGCTTCTTTCAGTATTTGTAATTTGTTCATGTCCATCACTTTCCTTCTCTTATCTTATGCAATTGAACAAATGAAGTGTTAAGGTAGAATCCATAATTTGCTATGCTCTGCCTTTAAGTTTGTTTAATTTTCCATGTTTTCATCTATTTAGGGAGAATCCTTGAAAGTTCCTTGCTCTTCTTAACCTCTCACCAATTAGATCTATTTATTCAATCACTTTAAAGGCATCAAAACAATTGCCTATCTTGCCCCAAGTAGACCTCTGCAAAAACTATGCCTCATCCCCGCACCCAAAATTGTCTTTCCCTTGAATTCAACAAAACCTCAAAAAATCAATTTCAAAGTCCTTGTACTTCATACCTAGCCTAAAATTAGTCATCAATTCACTCATCTTGACCTCATTGATTACCTTTTTCTGAGATTGGCTTGGAGAGAGCCCTCTCCTGTCCTCGTAGGGCTAGCTACGAGGCTGAGCGTGGTTTGATGTAGCCTTGAGTTTTACCTTATTTCACCCTAAGGTAGATTTGAGCACTAACACATTCTCCAACCAAGATCTAGCTTGATTGTGCCATAAACACATGAGGTATAGTCATGACCCTCACTGAAAATGCCTGCGGCTTCCACATGACTTAACTGTAGTTTCGTTACCCTTAATTCAGCTCCATTCTCATGACTGCGGGTCTCAGTATTCCTCATTGTGGCTACAATAGCTTTTAAGGTGTTTCCATATCTGTGTATAATGCATCGCTATCTCCATGAACATCGTATAATAGCCTCTTTATTGATTGTGTTTTGTTGTGGCTTACTGCGGCTAATCTTCCACCTTTGATTGTGGTTTAGGGCAGTAGATTAGGGCATCATGTTATGTCTTCATGAACTGCGTGTAATCCATGTACAACGTATAGCATATAAGGTCTCCAAAACCTATGTTGGATTAGTGCATCATCAAACTAGGACAATGTATTCCTTTTGTGTCTCTTCTTCTCCAAAACCCAAGACATGGAAAAGAGACCACATCAAGAACGTGTTTAAGTGACTTCAAGTCCTTTCTAGTTTATAGTAAAACATAGATTATGAATAGGCATGTCTATTGAGCTTTTGATCCTACTCAATTTTCCAATAGACTTGATAACAATTCCATAATCAAAATAAATTCATATATCCGTAAATACCTATCGGAATCAGATGATCTTTAGATCAATTCTACACCTCTCGATGAGAGGGATCCAATAAAAATATCAGATGCTATAAGTAAGCTGACTCACATGGAGTTTGGCCCTAGTTTCCAATTTTAACACTCCCTCTCAACTAGGGAGAACTCCATCCGCTGATCCATATGTCCGACTTTACTGTCTCTCCCATCAGTGCCCTGCACTATTTTGCTCAGATCTAGTCAGCTCTACCCAACTCTGCTAGATTTGCTCAGCTCTATTGGCTCTGCTCAACTTTGCCAGCTTTGCTTTGCTCTACTCAGCTCTGCTAGCTCTCCTTTGCTCTACTCAGCTTGGCTCCGCTAAACCATGAGGAAGAAGAATTGATCGAGAATGTCTCATACCATTCTCCACTAACTTGAAGTCAGTCTTAGAGTATGTACCACTAGTCCCAGACTAGTCTCAATCAACCCAAAGTTAGCATCATAGTGGGTACCACTCCTACGACTGGTCCCAGACTAATATCATCAATCTCAGAGTGTGTACCATTGGTCCTAGACCAGTCTCAACCGACCCGAAGTCAACATCATAGTATGTACCACTCGCACTAGTCTCAAACTAATCCTACACTAACCCAAAGTCAGTCTCAGAATATGTACCATTGGTCCCAAACCAATCTCAACCAACTTGAAGTCAGCGTCGTAGTAGGTTGAACTCCTACAACTGGTCCCAAACCATTATTATTGGTCCCAGATCAATGAATGTCATCCTAGCTTAGGGAGTACAGTAGATATAGTGATGCATCCATCAGTACTACTATGGTCCCTATCTCCATTTCCCTGCTCATTGATCAGATGAGAGGTACTTCCCATGAGTTCCAGAAAGCATGGGTAGGATGCCTTGATAGGAGAACTAATCATCGTGCTACACAATTTCCATGGAGAGCACATCATCCAAGCCTCACAGGAGAGCTAATCATCCTGCTACATAATTGTCATGGAGAACACATCATCCAGACCTCACAGGAGAATTAATCATCCTGGTACGTAATCGCCATGGAGAACACATCATCCAGGCCTCACAAGAGAGCTAATCATCCTGCTACATAATCGTCATGGAGAACACATCATCCAGACCTCATAGGAGAATTAATAATGCTGCTACATAGTCGTCATGGAGAACACATCATCTAGACCTCAAAGGAGAACTAATCATCCTGCTACATAGTCGTCATCGAGAACACATCATCTAGGCCTCATAGGAGAGATAATGGAAAACAAATCATCTAGAACTCAAAGGAGAACTAATCATCCTGCTACATAGTCATCATGGAGAACACATCATCTAGACCTCACAGGAGAACTAATCATCCTACTACATAGTGGTATGCAAATATATCATTGAAGAGCTTTGGTAACTAGACTGCGTCCCAGGTAGCCATGCTAGTAGCAATATACTCTGCCTTGATAGTGCTCAAAGCCACCAACTTTTTCTTCCTGCTTATCCAGAATATTGAAGTAGATCATGAGGAGAACCAACACTGAAAAGTGCTCTAATGATCCTCAACACTCCCTACCCACTCAGAATTTGAAATATTCCAGGCAGTGTATCTCAATCCATGAGAGATTGTGCCCTGAAGAAATCTCACAAGATTCTAGTCACCAATCCAGTGAAGCTCAACCAAATATGAGCTCACCATACTAACTGCAAAACATATGTCTAGATGGAGGTTCACCAAGAACATCAACGTGAATGAGTTTATGAAACTCAAAGGCATTTCCTAAATCTTGTCTGACATCACTACCATATAAATTTTGAAAGTTAGGATCCTCAATGTAGTCAGAGGCTTGTAGCTTATATTTGCACATTTGGAATCTAACTCCCTCTGTCTTCTACAAATGAGAGGGTCTACACCTATCAGACATAGGTGCCAGTATGAGAGGTTTGTCATCCACAACCTTCAGATGGTTTGGATTGATTTCACTCCTAGTGAATCTCAGCTTCATGAAACAGTTGTTGATCCTCTCATACTATGCCTGGGGTGTTTTGCTTCAAGCCATAGAGGGATTTCTACCACATACATACATGATATTTCGGATCATGAATCTCAAACTCCTTGAGTTGTGCCAAACCTATGGACCTGTGGCATGAGGGGAATGGTCCCTTTATAAGATTTTCCTTCGGTACATCTCAGACATGTACCTTCATGCTCTTTTTGAATTCAGGCATCCCTGTCACCATCTGACTCATAGACCTCTAATGATGTCTCAATGGACATGGTCCCTAGTGGACTTCCTGCAACTTGATACAAACCTGAACTTAAAAACATCGTTGAAAAATCTATTTTCAAACATGTAGCTTTTCATCGATGAGTACCACCCTGAACCTTTGAATTCCATTGCTGAAATGGACACTAGCTTCTTCTTATGATCAAGTACATAAAAGTGTTTCTGTAAATGAATCGAGTTACCCTCATTCGATTTAGGGGTAACATTCCCTACACCCTTTTTGGGATAGGTGGTATCGGCTCCAAGTATAATCCCATGATTATCTATCTGATGAAGTGCATGGGTTCCTTGCTTTCTTTGAAGAGTCAACCATTTCTCCGTGATGAACTGTATTATCTGTGATTCCCTTGACCATGGAATGATTTGTTTATCTTCATCAAGAGAAGTGTCTCTACCATTCAGACACTCCTTCACATAATGGCTGAAATTATTGTAACCAAAGCATATATCTTTCCTTCCATCCTTAGATTCAAACTTCCCAATGAAGTGATCTTTAGGTAGGCCATCAGGAATTTCCACTGCACCATTCTGATAATATCCTCTGCTTCGATTTCATCCTTAGTGAATTAGAAGTGCGACAAGGAACCCACTGATCCTTTTGTCTTATCCCAACTGTCTTTGGTGATTTCTCTTTCAGTCTTGCTTGGGCATTGTCATCACCTCAGCTCTGATATGATGTTAATTTTAGTTATGTTCTATGATAGAGAAATTTATTTCAATTTTCTAGATTAGTAATCACATCAGCATTAAAGTAAACTGCAGATAGAACAGAAACATAAATCATAGAGAATAAGCCATGACAAGAGGAAACAGGATGTGGCGCTAGCTAGGGACAAACCCCACAATGTGGGGAAACCCTTGATCAATTCTTCTTTTATGTTCTTCAAATTTTAGCAGAGAAATTGAGGGATATTGTACATTTACAATAGAAGTCAATAATTTAACTTTTAATATCTACATGACATTAGTTGAAGACATATTGCTTCAACTGATTCTCTAAGGTGACTCCTTCACCTATCATATAGCTACCTCTCGATCATTTGTTTCACCCCGCCATGTAGCACCTTAGTGTACCATCACAGTGTGTTAAACCTTGATGACTGAGCTGCTCCTACTCTCATCATCATGCTACCCTTGCTAATGTGCCCATCATGCGGTTGTTATAACTTCTCACTACTTCATCATGCTGCAACACTATCCTTCTATTGCTTCATCATACAACCATATGTGTATCAGCTTAGCTACTTGCTATGGCTTGCAGCGTAGTAAAGCAGCTACGCTATAGTTCTGGAATCCTCCTCGCAGTCTCAAACTGCACAATCATGCTGTCATCTACAGTAATCTGAATTCATACATTGTCCTTTCTGGCCTCTTTATAATGTGAATATATATAACATACATATGTTGAGACTGAGATCGTGCCTCTAAAATTATTGTGATATCTACAGTGAGGATATACATATACCTTGACTATTGTGAGATATATCCATCAGGATTGTTCTCACCAGAATTGTGACTATGCTGAGAATGTCGTTATCCAAAGCTTATAATGCTTCATCCATATGAGATAGGTATATCATTTAAATGCCAATACTTACTACTCCTTTTGAGAATTTGATCTTAGCTAAGATTGTATTTATGACAGAGGTACTTTTCTGTGGCTATCCAGGATTTCAGACCTCTGAGAAGGACATCAAAGTCTTGTCTGCCTGCACCTATACAAAATACTACACCTGCACCTTATCACGGATATTTTGCATCCATCCAAAACATGGATATCTAGTGTCCATATGAAATCTATATTATGCCTTCCAATAGTGTAGATCTGTGCTCACATACTCATCTGAAGTTCCTTCTGTGTTCTCCAACTAAGATCTAACTTGACTGTACCAGAACAGATGATGTACAGTCATGACCCTCACCGAAAATGCCTACGGCTTCCTCATGACTTAACTGTAGTTTCGTTACCCTTAATTCGGCTCCATTATCATGACTACAACTCTCAGCATTCCTCATTGTGGCTACAATAGATTTTAAGGTGTTTCCATATCTGCGTATAATGTATCACTATCTCCATGAACATTGTATAATGGTCGCTTTATTGATTGCGTTTTGTTGTGGCTTACTGTGGCTCATCTTCCACCTTTGACTATAGATTAGGGTAGCATATTAGGGCATCATGTTATGTCTTCATGAATTGCATGTAATCCATGTATAGCGTATAGCATAGACGCTCTCCAAAAACTACGTTGGATTAGGGCATCATCAAACTAGGCCAACGTATTCTTTTTATGTCTCTCCTTCTCCAAAACCCAAGGTGTGGAGAGGAGATCACATCAAGAAAGTGTTTAAGTGACTTCAAGTCATTACCAATTTATACTAAAACGTAGATGATGAATAGGCATGTCTATTCGGATTCTGAGCCTACTCAAGTTGTCGGTCAGCTTGATAATAATTCCATAATCAAAATAAATTCATATCTCTAAAAATACTTATCAAAACCAGATGATCTTTAGATCAATCCTACACCTCTCAATGAGAGTGATCCAATAAAAATATCAGTTTCCATAAATAATCTGACCCACATGGAGTTTGGCCCTAGTTGTCAACTTTAACACACCTTCTCTTAGGATGATGAGTGTCAGAAGAGTCTGGATGTCTTAAAAGAGAAAATGGTCATTGCGCTAATAATGGTTTTTCGAACTTGGAAGAAGGAGTTCCCCGTTCATCTGGATGCATCATTTATAGCTTTGGGAGCTATCTTTACACATCCGTGGGAGGGGGATATTAATCACCCCATTGTATTTATGAGTCACAGACTATCTAATTTAGAGATGAATTATTATGCGATAGAACAAGAAGGCTTGGCTATGGTGTACGTTCTATAGAATTTTAAGCACTACTTGTTGGGTGTGCACTTTAAGATGTTCACAGACCATTCTACACTAAAATACTTGGTGAATAAGCTTGTGTTGGGGGGGAATATTTTTAGATTGCTATTACTATTTCAAGAATAGGATTTTGAAGTAACTGTCAAGCCATGATGACTAAACACTGGGATAGATCATCTATCTCGAATTTAGAATGGTGAAGAACCGACCAACATTAAAGAAGGATTACATGATGCAAAACTCTTCACAATCAGGGTTGTTGATAACCATTTTGTAGATATTATCTACTTTTTGACTACCGGACTAGCCCCTATGGAGTATGCAATGTAGAAGAAGAAAGAATTAGTAGTCAAAGCAATAGATTTTTCTCTAATTGCTGGGTATGTGTAGAAAATGTGCCTTGATGAAATATTGTTCAAATACGTCCTTGAGCATGAAAGGCACAGTACTTTTGTTGAAGCGCATGGTGGTGTCATAGGAGGGAACTATGTAGGAAAAGCCACTGAACAAATTATTTTTAGGGAAGGACTATGGTGGCCCACAATGCACAAGTATTCTAATGAATATTGTAGTATGTGTGACATTTTCCAAAGGACCAAAAGACAATCGTGAAGAGATGAATTTCCACTAAATCCACAAGTTACTTTGCAATATTTTGATAAGTGGGTGATTTCTTTTGTGGGACTGATCAATCTATTAGGAAAGAATACTGGTGCACGAGACATTATTACCATGATAGATTATCTGGCCGGATGGGCTGAGGCACAGCTGGTAAAAGGACTACAACATTGAAACTGATGTGCACTTCATTTTTGGTGTATATATTATCATGGTTTGGGTGCCCGAAGATCCTGATGACTGACAGAGGAATGCACTTCCTCAACTGCACAATTGAAGCATTAACAAACGAATTTCAAGTACATGACCTAAAGAGCACACCTTATCATCCTCAAGGGAATGACATGATTGATTCTTTTAATGAAATTTTGGATAATGCTATGATGAAGGTTTACAATGTCAAAATGAGTGATTGGGATGTGCCCATACCTATAGTGTTCTGGGCATACAAGACTACTTGCAAAAATCTTACAGGGCAGACTTCGTTCATGGTGGTGTATGGAAAAGAAGTTATAATGCCAATGGAATATATAGTACCCAGTCTTAGAATCACAACAATCAGGAATATGGAAGACATTGATATTATGGAAGAAATATTTGAATAGCTACTCACGTTACAAAAAGAACACTTTCTTGTAGGATTTCACCAAAAACTACATAAAGCTTGGGAAAAGGCATGGCATGATTGAGATATTAAGAATCAAACTTTAAAGAGTGGAGACTTGGTTTTTTTTTATGATAGTAAGTTTTCACAGTTCCCAGGTAAGTTCAAGATGCATGGTTAGGCCCATACATTATCAAGGATATCTCGGATGGTGGCATAGTTCATCTCACAAAGCTAAATGGAGACTTAATCAGTGGGCGAGTCAGTGGGAATGGGTTCAAATTCTACAGAAATGACTCCGTCTCTAGGACTACATGATGATTATACCAATGGAGGACAATATTAGTGCTACAAGCAGTTGGAAGGAAGCACGAGATTATAAATTGCTCTGCTAGTGAAGGACGCTGTTGAAGGAGGGTTTCATGAGATTCAGGAGGATGGTACAGGCAGAGAAAGCTATGACAAAGAAGGGGTAAATGTGCTGTAGGGAGGGCTCTGAAAAATTTCATTCAAAAGATGACCATTGGGGATGATTTGGCAGGGCGATTTCCATTAAAAAGAGTAGGGGAAATAGATTTAAGGGGGATATATGGGCAGATGTGCCACAAAATCCAAATTTTTTAGGAAGCTCTAGAGGGAATTGAGTGGTTTGAGTTTAAAGAAGGCTATAAATATGACATCCCAATCCACATTCAGACACTTTGTTTGTTGAGAATTCATTGTGTGACTTTGTGCCCAAGTGTGAGCCAGGCATTCTGCTAGATGTCTGGTTGTTGTTGGAAGGAGCTTGAGAATAAGTATTTGAGTCAAGGGCTAGAATCCATTATGACCGCATCATAGCCACTGCATACTACTACGCCTAGATCACGCAAAACTAAGCCTATTATCATAGCATCAGGGGCCAAGATGTAAAATAAACCCCAAAGGACCCCAATTAGACAATCACCAAGGAAAATTCTTGTAGTAAGGAGAAAATGAATCCGCAAAAACAACCAATGTAGCCCCAACATATGGAAGAGGAAGAATTAGCCAACGAATTTTGGATATCATCTCAAATAAGGTGGAACTAATCTCAAGGTTGCCACGCTATATGCCCCTAAGGAAACCAACTACAAAGGTAATGAAGGATCGACATTCCATCAAATACAAGGTATTTACACCCCTATTACCGAGGAAGTTCCAATTGAGGGAGATATGTTGGCCAAGGTGCGACACCTGCACATGGAGGACCAATATTTGAATGATCACCAACAAGTATGCCCAATTTGAGCCCAACAAGTACCTCTAATTTGTTTATTACGAAGAAGCTGGAGTGACAAGGGTTGAGCCAATGAATTGGGTAGTTGAGATTCAACACGCTGGGTTGTTCAATATGCTTTATGTTCCATATTTTGGGTGTAACAACATAAACACAAGTTTTGTGCGAAAACTACTGGCATTGGTACATGATAGCAATATGTGGCTTGAAGAGACAATCCTTATTTATGATTTAGTCACTAGGATTACCACATTTCCTTATCAAGGAGCAAATCGCAATGATGCATTTGTTGGGAAATCTCTAGAGAAAACGATGGTCGATTAGATGAAGAATGACTATGGCATCATCAAGAAGTATCGGGGCTATACTATTAGTTCTCTTAACATTGAGTGTATATGTTTTTCCACATCCATTTTGGTTGGAAAAATCATGAGGAAGTGTTGGGTAGATGAAGTGTCGACCCTAGTCGTATCCTTGGCTACATAGTGAAGCAAGGGGGTCTAGTTTAATTGGGTTGGCTATCTATGTCAGGAATTTTTAGATGATTATCGTGGAGCATATGAAGAAGGGAATCCATTCCACTACACATGTTTTTACTCTTAATCGTATTGGTAACATGCCGAACACTAGAGGATTCATAGTTCCAAATTTAAAACCTGATGTCTGTGAGGCTGCCAAGTTTTCCTCATTATGGGCCTATAAAGAACCGACTCGAGTTATGGAGAAAAAAATATTATGGGTTCTCTTTGAGATGTACCTGCACCTAGTCATAAAATAAAGGTCGTAGTTGTCACCTTCATTCTTTCAACATTATAGTGACATTGTTGATTTTAAAGCAGACATTCACAATGTCTCTATGTGCACCAAGAAATATTTTAAGAAAGTGTGGCACGAGGTATCATACTTAGTGTCTAAAAATAACATCTTAATGGTCATCAGTAAGTGGTTACGTAATTGGCTTACCCGAACAACTGTAAAAGTGATTGAGAATCTAGGAACAAGTGCGCGAGCTGAAATATTAGTAGCTAAGAAGGATACAAATAAATTTCATCTGATAGTCACCATTGACCTCGATGAAAATACTCTCGAGCCAACAATCGAGCATGAGACTTGCAAAGGGGAACAAGGTGGTGGAGACCCTAATGTGGACATGGAGGACAGTGATTCCCCATTTATATAAGAAAGTAGACTAAGGAGCATGCTCATAGTACGCAGAAAAAGAAGAAGTCAGAGAAATCTACCAACATCAAAGTTTTGGTCCTCAATTAGGGAGAATTTGATGAAATTGGTGACACTGTCCATACCGTTGTTATCACTTAAGAAAAAAAATTCTAAATTATGAACATTAGTTTGGTTTCAAAGGATTGATGTTAGTGTTGGTCTAGTCTTTCCATGGTTTGTTTTAAAGTCTAAAATATAGAAGAGGGTCTTGTTGGTATTTTCAAATAGGGTCAACACTTATCAGTGGTCCCACGTCACACATAAATTTCCATGTGTCAAACTTGTGTCAAGGTTTTCGTAGCGCAAAACCCAGTCTAGGAGTTTTCATTGCACAAAACCCAGAATTTGCACTGGCTACACTACAAAATTGGGGATTTGTGCAGATCCGTCTCAAATCTCACCTAGCTGTCCAATCTATCAGATTCCATTAATATTAAATCATCAACTATTAGTCCATACACCATGCCTATCACATGCAACCACTTATTCTCATCATTAGGTTCGTTAGGTGTCTTAGTACACTCAAGTTTCAAATTTCAAAAAAGGGTCCAACTATTTTTAGTTATGATTATGTTCGTGTTCATGCATGAGAAGAAAATTGATAGGTATTTAATCATCATTCTTTCCATTTCAAGCGAGGCAGCTTCCCTTTCCATTTCAAGTGAAGCAGTGATCGAGATTAAGATAGTGCAAGCTCTTTCAATTTTTATTTTGTAGGAATCCCATGGAGATGTCTACAAAAGAGAAGCATCATAGGTTAGGCAGGTGTCTGAGGAATGAGCTTGAAGGCTTAGATGTTCTCCTGAAGAATAGTGAAGTTGAACAAGCTTTCAAAAAGGTTGGCTATTGGAGATTTTGTGAAAAATTTCAAGGAGACCACATGCAAGTGACAAAAGAATTTGCTTTCAATTTCACACAATTGAATTCGAAGGTTGGAGTGCTTGAATTACCAATCTCTCAAGAGGTTATATCTGCATTCGCTGTAATTCCAAGGGGACAGGAGAGGTGGTTTAAAAACTTCAAGTTTAATATGACTCCTTGCAAGGAATTCCTAAAGCTAGAGTTCATTGATTCAGAATTAAGCAAATGAGTGGCCAAGAGTTTTGTCAAGGATTCATATGCTAATTTACTTACCTGCATACAAAGACACTTTACCTAAGAGGGCGGGTATCATAAGGTGCATTCCTATCACTTTAGACTTTTGCTTCATTTCACTGGAAAGATACCTCTGGATTTTCCTTTCTATCTGTTTCGTAGCCTAGGCAAAATGTGTGATAAGGTTCAATAGGAGAAGGAAGCCTATGAGACCTCATTGTTTCATCATGGCTTAGTCAAATTGATCGTTTTGCATGAGCTCTAGAAAATAGATAGGGAGTGGTCCATTTTCTAGTTTATATTTGGTTTCAAGAATGAAATTGGACTCAACCCTCAGGCTACAAGGATTTCTTCACCAGCAGTTAGTCATCGTGAAGAAACCAGATCAAGAAGATTCATGAAATTGAAAGCCAAGAAGCAGGTGAAGGAGCCCATGAGACCACTAGTAATTCAAGGCACACCTCAGCAGTCATGGAAAAAGAAGGTTCAGATGAAAGAAGGTGTACAAGAGTAATCCATGAGTAAAACAATCCAAAGAAGAGTAAACAAGAGCCAACTAGCTAAAGAAAAAGGTAAGACAATGATTACTGAGGGAAGCCTAGCTTCAAAAGGAAGTTTGAATGATTTGCTTCAAGCTATTGATATTGAAGAATCTCCTCTAGTCTGAGCAGACTTAATGGAAGTAGGTAAAGGCAAAACCAAAAAAGCCAAACCCTCTAAAAATCTCAAATTTGATGACTAAGCTTCTGAATTTGTTTCTAAGCCAAGAAGACCCTTGACAAGGCATTCAAAAGAGATACAAGGGGCACAACTAGAAGCAAGTGAGACAGGGGAGGTAGCAAAATTACATGAAGGGCCTGTGGTTTCATCAGAAACATCATCACAACTGCACAAAGATGACAAAGGTAAGGCAATTATCTCTCAACAAGAGGAATGTAGTTTTGAAGAGTTGAAGAAGAAACTAGAGGTGGAAAATCTTGAAATTGCCAAACTAATAAAAACCTCAAGGAAACATGCAATCAAGGAAGCTTATTTTAACGAAATGGAGGCTTTGTGGGAAGATAAAACAATCTCAATAACCAAAGAGGTTAGCTGTCATGCTCAATACTTCACCTAGACAGTCCCTGCAATAAAAGAAGCAAGATACATCAGAAAAGTCAATGGAAAATTAATAGCTATAATTCGAATTATGAAAAGGCAAATCGAAAATCTAAAGATACAGTTGAACCAGCCCGAAGGACATCCTGAGCTAAGAAAAGCTACATAGCAAGTAAGGCTAAATCCTAAATTTTGATGTGGACAACCTTTTGAAGTTTACGTTGTAGAATGGTAGTAGTTTATTCAATTTTGAACAGCTTCATGGCATATGGAAGAGCCATTTCAAAGGAAAGAAAACTTAGGGAAGCTAAATTTTGGCATAAAACTGTGTTTTTGAAATCACATAGCAGTTTTGTAGCATGCTACAAAACTATTGTAGATGATGCCTAATGCACAACAGTTTCGTAGAGTGCTATGAAACTACTACACCTACATATAATGATTTTGTGGGATAATTTTGAGAAGAAAAAGGAAATCTTTTTGAAGATGGGATCTGAAAAGGATTACTTACAGGGTATAAACATGAAGCAACGGAAAGAAAGCACATGAAAGACATTCATGAACTCCAAGCTTTATCTTATGAAAATGGTCATTATTTCGTAGCTAGAACTATTCATGATGTTTCAGGCAACATTAAAGGATTTTTTTGTCCTACCACGTATATGCGTGCAAGGTCTACAACATAGATAAAACAAGCTAATCCAATGCATTTCATGTAATTAAGAGGAACAACAAGGATAATAAACTTTGAATATCCTTTTGGAGACCAAAAATAGAAAAATAGGAACAACTTCCTAATATCCGGGAATAGTCAAAGGATGAGGCATCAAGGGTTAGCAGGAAGTTTAAAGCCTCCACCAAATCCAAACTGAAGAAGGCCACTTTTTAGAGAACATGTTTGTATTGTAATTAATGGTAAATACCAACATAATGAGGATTTACACTCCTTATTGTTTTAGGTCTCTAGAACTGCTAGTTAACAGTCAATTATATTAAATAGTTGGTTTTAAATGTCAATAGGTGTCAAATTAGGAAGAATTCGAATTCCCCTCATGTTGGAGGAAGGAATCTATGTAATGAACTCTATATATGGGAGAAAATAAAATGTATCAAGGGTTGGAATTTTTTAGAGAAACTCTCATATTGTGCTTTTATGTAAAGACTCTGTTTTAAGTAATACAGTATTTGGCTTTGCTTCTCAGGAATCAGAAGGAATTCAATGTTCAAAATGTCTTGTGTTGTCCTCTTTTCATTATTTACAATGGTATGAACGTATGATTACATAGAAATCACTGTTCGTGCTCTAACTTCCTTCATACATTTGTAAAATATGTTGTCATTTATGTTTCTGATGTACTATCCATGTGTTGAATTCTAGATGCCCTTACTTCCATGTAAAGCTAACATTATTGTCATACTGAAACATTTTTGACTCCATAAGCCCAGTGAATATTTTCTAATTCTGTTTCAACCATTTACACTTCTTCATTTGTTTCATAGAGTTAGCCATCTTATTCATTATCAAAATATTTAATCTAGTGAGAGAGGCCTCTTTAGGTTGAGGAGGCTAAACCTCAACCAAAATTTCGTTTGAAATAGTTGTTCAGAGTCTTCCTGATTAGTAGCCTATCAAGGGTTGATTTTGCGATAACATTTCGGTGCATCTGCCTGGAGCCTGAGGATTAATCATTCCCAAAATCAAGAAGCTAAACTTCTAAAGGTAGCAGGAGCTCGGAAAACGTTTCGAGGCTACAATCTACCTTGGTGACTCCATACATTTTCAAAAGTTTAAAAGGTGGCTTCGAGAGGGAGATATACAAAAAGCAATCCTGACCCAAATCCACCTACTCTTGTTGACAATCCCAACACTCTTTCAAGGAGTAGACAAAGATTTACTGAAACACCAGGTACTCCATATTATTCAATATATTTGCTCTCTGAATTTTCAAGAATTCCTGAGGACAAAATTGTTGATGAAAAAATTCATGAGGTGTTGTTTAGATCAGAAAACGAAGAAGAATTCATTGAAATTATTTTAGATTTGCAAAAAAGAGGAATTGATACTTCATCCTTATTATCACAAAAAGATAAAGAGGAATTTTGGGAGATAGTCACTTATGAATTATTGTTAGAAAGGGAAGACTTATATAAATTAAAAGAACTTGATCCTTTTTAAGTCTTTCTTAAATCTAAAGTTGGTTTACACCTTCCCAATTGGAGTACATTTGTCATTGGTTTGCAAATCCCAAGTAGTCCTTTTCATATCAGTACCTCATCCTCTGCTTCTGCTAGTCCTAGTGGTTTTCAAACACCAAGCAATCCTCCTCATATCAGTTATGCTTCCTTTGTCCCTTCGGTACCTCTCATCACTGTTTCTCCACTAATCATGGTCGTACCTACTAGGTATGCTCCACTAGCACTCCCTGCTATTTTGCATGACCTTCCTAGCAAATATGCTGCAAGAATTCCAACATGGGGTGGTGATGAAGCAATTACAAGAGAAGAACATGTAGATAAATTCAATGAATTCATTGAAAGAGAGGAAGTTGATGATGAGGATGTGAATCTAAGGTTATTTGCACAAACTTTTATCAAGGAAGTTAGAAAATGGTTTAAAGCCCTCCTAGCTGAAAGCATTCATAATTGGGTAGAATTTGAAGATAGCTTTCTAAGGAAGTGGGGATATAGAACTAATCCAGTTCAAGCTCCTTTTGAGTACAATTATATTAGAAGGGCACTTGATGAGACCACTCAAAAATTCTCAAAGAGGATTAACAAAGTGTTTAATTCAATCCCATCTCTCTCAAAACCTCCAGAAGCTTTAACACAAATGAGATACACTGAAGCATTTGTGTTACACAGTAATTTGTCACCGTTTGTCACCGTCCCTGTTACCCCTCTCCCGCATCTTGGAGGACCCATTCCGGGACTTGTGAGAAGTGACAAGATTTGAAATCACTTGCCTTATTCACCTCTAAACATGAGCTTCATATGCCCTTAAGACATCTCCTACTCATTGCCCTTAAAAACAGCCCTTTTTGCATTAGCGCTGGTGCTCTCTGTTATGCCCGTGCCAATGGGGAAAATCCTATTGAAATGGCGCGCCATTAGCGCTCTGTCCCAGAGTCGCGATCGCGCCAACCATTTTGGGAAAAGATTTGAACTACTCAAACCTCCGAAGGTTCTGTCCAACTCATTCACCAAACTGATTCCAAGTTAAGTGAGGATGGTTTAGCTTCGAATCTCCTTGGATGGAAAGTAGTTTGCCACCATTCCATGGAAGTTTCCAAGTGATGAAACCAAATCCATTATTGTGGGGGATTGACCTTATCTCTTCATTTTCCTCTATAAAAGCTTGTTCCCATGGCTTGAGCAAGCTAGTTCTAGTTCGGATAGTTCTGACTCTTGTGTCAATACTTGTGCTGAAAGGAAGATATCGAAAGATTGGAGTAGCAGGAAGCCTTCTTTGTATCCATAAGGCTTTACCTAAGTAAGGAGACTTTGTCACTAAAGAGAGAGAGAGATTGTCCCTCACCCCTTCAAGCTTTTGCAAGACTTGTGTAGCTGAACACCCAGCCGAAGGAGGACTTGACGTCAGGACGCTGGTTGTATTCTCCTTTGTTGAATTATTAATAATAGATGACTATCATTATGGTTCCATTCTCGTTGTACTTGTAATGGTTGATGTCGAATTATATCCTTCCTGACTGATGTATAATTGCATATATTAGATTTCACGCTTGTGTTTGTGTTGTTCTCTTTGTGTGCAGGTGTCCATTCACGTGGATAGTGGAGGATCATGACCGGCCAAGGCAAAGGAACGTGGTCGACATCTCTTCTACAAACTAAAGCGTTGGATCTCAAGTAGGTCTTCATCACCTACTCTTTATCTGCAATTAGGGACTTGCGTGATAGCATTGTTCAATTGTTGCTAGACCCATTATGGGCTAGTAGGGATTGCCTCTATCCATAGAGGGGATTTACCTCTCCAACAATTTGATTTTGATTTATCTCTATTGCTTAGAGAAAGAGACTCTGCTACAGTTGCTGATATGCAGAATGATGCAATAAAAGTAAACATGGTTTGGTTTATGAACTAAACAATTTGGAGTTTGTCTTGCCTCTTTGGTTTTCTTTTGTTTGCTTGCTTAGATAAGCTTTTGGAATCGAATTTCTTGCTGCCCCTGTGCTTTTTGACTTGCTTTAAGGTTGTGACCCAAGCCCTGGACTGCGTATTTTTCTTTTGAAATTAGCAAACTTTGTTAGTGCGCTTTTTGCCTTCACAGTCACGCTAGTGGCCCTTGTTGCTAACTGACAACCTGCGCCAATCCCTGTTTAGCGCGAGTTGCAGCCTAACAGTTGCACCAGGCTGTTTAGTTTTTGGTCCACTTGTTTTGCTTGCTGTCTGAGCTTGGATGTGCATGTTGCCACCTCTTTTTCAGTCGCTGGAGTGTGCTTAAGCTCTGTTTGACTAGTTTGCAACCTTTGTCCTCCGGGTGTTTGCCTCTTTCCATCGATTTCACGCCTCAACCCTAGGGCATCTAGTGGCCATGTGTGTCGAGCCTCCCGTGGGAGTTTTGGGTTCTTTGATTATCCGGTTAACCTTGTGATTGCTTTTCACATTTTCTACAGTGATTGTTGAAGTGTTTTTGAGTGATTTCCGAGTGACTTGCTCTTGTTTGCTTGGATTTCATTCTAGCCTTGTTTGAGCTTAGATCACATAGCTCGTACAAAGCCTTGTTTTCCTTTTGATTTGGAGAACTGTTTTAGTGTCTTGGGATTTCATTGTGTCTTCATTGAGTGAATTTGCCTTTTTGCTCAGTGTTATTATCTTTCAAAATTCATTCTAGTGCATTGTGCTTTTGAAAAAGAAAAAAAAAATCAAATAATCTCTTTTGCGTTTAATAGTGAATGGAATAGGACTTTTTGATTTGTATTGTTGAAAGAAAA
>APFE031622501.1:0-23774 GCA_000404065.3 Pinus taeda
AGGGGAAAGGACAAGTTTGACTAGAGAACGAGAGAATCCTCAGTCAAGGAAGGCCAGAGAGCCATCACCTCCACCTTCAATTTCACCCTCAAGAGTCTCAGTAGAAGCTTCAAGAATGTATGAATAGGAAGGAGAAATTCCTGCAGACACGGATCCAAGAGAAGAAGAAAGAGTCTTCAAAAAGGCTTTCATGGACCTCACTGAAATGGTGAGGATATTGTACCAAGAAAGAAATGAGAAATTGGCTGGAGAAGGTTCCAAACATCCACTTGAAGGAGAGGGTCCTTCAGGAGGTAAGAAGGATGATGATCATTCCAAGAAAGGACATGGAGGTAATGGTGATCCACCACCCCCATCGTCACCTCCTTCCTCTTCATCCTCGTCTTCCTCTTCTGTGCATAAGCATAGATCCTCTGGAAAAATTCCTTTTTTGAAGCTTGATGTAAAATTCAAATTACCTATGTTTAATGGTGAAGTGAATGCAGAAAAGCTTGACAACTGGATTAGGCAATTGGAAGTTTACTTGAGGATCCAGAATATGCATGATGATGCCACAAAGATTCAGTTGGCTCTTTGAGAATGGTGGACATCATTGGTCTGGTGGGAGCAAGCACAGGAGGAGATCAAGAAATTGGTAAGTTACCTTAACATGGAATGATTCTGTTAGAATTAAAAAACAATTTAATCCTCTTGCTCACATGCAGAAAGCCATTATGAACTGGCAATTTTCAGACAACTTAAGGGTCAGAGTGTCCAAGACTACACCCAAGAATTCAGGAGAAGAGCTCTTTTGTTAGGGGTAGATTTACAGACCCAGGAAACCTTGCTGAAATATATTGGTGGCTTGCATAGCTACCTTAGGCACACCATCTTGATGTTTAACCCTACTAGCCTGGATGAGGTTTGTGTCCAAGCTACCCATTTAGAGGCAAGGGGAAAAAACACATTTGAAGAGGGTAGAAACAAGCCCGCCAAGGGGCAAAACAAAGAGAAAACCTCCAAGGGAAAAGACAAAAAGAATGCATCTGTCAAACAGGAGAGTGAGAAAGTGATCTGTAAACACTATTCTAAACCAGGCCATGAGGAGAAAAACTGTTGGAAATTACATCCTGAAAAAAGACCTCAATTTAACAAATCCAAAGGGAAACAGAAAACTGCTGCTACTACATCTACTCCAAAGATTTAGGGGAAGGATTCAGGTGATGAAACCAAATTACGCCATGGGATTGAAAAACTTGAAGGGAAAAGAAATGGAAATTCAAGCCAGCACTAGTACCTCAAACTGTCATGTACAAGCTCCTAATGAGGAAGAAAGAATTGAACTGTTTCATGTGAGGGTGATTTCAAAACATACTAAAATTGACACTTTTTGATAGTGGGTCACAAGCAAACCTTCTATCAGAAGACTTGGTCAAGCAACTTAAACATGAGACCGTTCCACATCTGAAGCCATATCCACTTGAATGGATTTGCAAGGATGAAAATTTACAAGTTTCAAGAAAGTGCACATTGCGCTTTGCAATTACTGCACATTTTATTGATACAGTTGAACTTGATGTGGTACCTTTTGATATAGCAGGAATTGTTTTGGGCGGTCCTTACTTGTTTGACAGGAAAGCTATCTTTCATCACCATGAAAGCAAATATCATCTTTTCAAAGATGGCAAGGATTTCATTGTTAGAGCTCATCGCAAGAAGACAAATATAGCGATGGTGAATGCAGGACAGGTAAAAAGGCTGGTCAATTCAAGTAAGAATTTTGTTCTTCTTATGATTAAGCCCAAGGTTGATGTGAATCATGAGTCATTTGACAATTGTGATCCAAAACTTAAAACAGATCTGTATGATGTAGTTGATGTATATCATGATATATTTCAGAAGCCAACAGGTTTGCGTCCTAAGAGGGAGATTCAGCATGAAATCCATTTGCATCCAGATTGTCCTCTTCCAAACATAGGCATGTACTGCATGTCTATCATGGAGAATGCTGAAATAAAGAAGCAAATCAAGGACGTGTTGGACAAGGGTTTCATAAGGCCAAGTACTTCGCCATGTGGGTCACCGATTGTACTGATTCCAAAGAAAGATGGCACTTGGCGTATGTGTGTTGATTTCAGGGCCTTGAACAAGATAACAGTAAAGAATCGTTACCCAGTCCCCAGGATAGATGATTTGCTAGACCAACTGAAAGATGCTCGATATTTCACTAAGTTAGACTTGGGCAGTGGATATCATCAAGTAATAATTGAATAAAGTGACATTTGGAAGACAGCGTTTAAAACCAAACAAGGACTCTTTGAATGGCTTGTGATGCCGCTTGGTTTGTGCAATGCACCTGCAACTTTCATGTGGGTAATGGATGATGTCTTGCGTCCTTTTCTTGATGATTTCGCTATTGTCTACTTAGATGACATATTAATTTTCAGCAAGTCTAGAGAAGATCATGTCATGCATGTTAGGAAAGTACTTGATGTTTCGAAGAAGAATCAATTATTTCTTAAAATGTCAAAGTGTGAATTTAGAAAGAATTCTTTGGTTTATTTGGGACACATAGTAGGAGGAGGTGCTTTGAGAATTGATCCTGCTAAAATAGATGCTATTGTGAATTGGCCTACTCCCAAATCTATTATAGAGGTAAGAAGTTTTTTGGGTGCAGCTCAATATTGGAGGAAGTTCATCTCTAACTTCTCTTCTATAGCAGCTCCTATGCATGCAGTGACAAAGGTGAAGCAGCTTTCCCAATGGGAGGCAAGCAGCAAAAAGCTTTCGAATCTTTGAAAGAGAAGATTAGTTCAGCTCTGGTCCTTGCATTACCGGATTTGAGACAGCCATTTGAGATACAAACCGATGCTAGTGATTATGCTATGGGTGCAGTTCTTCTACAGCATGGTAAGCCTATTGCTTTTCATTCTGAAAATTTTAATGGTGCTATTGTAAATTATCCTACCTATGATAAGGAGTTGTATGCATTGGTACAAAGCGTCAAAAAGTGGAAACACAATTTGATGGGCAAAGAAATTGTTATACATACCGACCATCAGCCCTTACAGTACTTGCAATCACAAAGCAAGTTACAACAGTCACGACACTTCAGATGGATGGGCTTCTTGCAACAGTTCCATTTGGTAATAAGGTACAAGAAAGGTACTCTGAATAAAGTTGATGATATGCTTTCAAGGCCTATTATTGGTGTTGTTACTTTACTTAAGAATGATTCCATTGTACATGATAGTTACATAGAACAGTATGCATCTGATGATGACTTTAAAGATGTGTATGCTAGCTTGAGTAAAGGGAATCATGTAGAGGAAAATGACTATCACATGCATAACAATTTGCTGTTTCATTTGGGAAAGTTGTGTATACCACAGGGGAAGAGAATAAATGTCATAAGAGAACCTCATTCTTCTCTTATTGCTGGCCATTTTGGTGTAAGAAAAACAGTTGCACATCTACAGA
The DNA here is from genome assembly GCA_000404065.3 of Pinus taeda. Classification (NCBI taxonomy): domain Eukaryota; kingdom Viridiplantae; phylum Streptophyta; class Pinopsida; order Pinales; family Pinaceae; genus Pinus; species Pinus taeda. The sequence continues at coordinate 3,460 of APFE031622501.1, forward strand.
GGTATTGCTATTGGCCTCACATGGTAGATTCTGTTTCAAGGTTCATAAGAGGTTGTTCATTATGTGCTACCAGCAAACCTAGTAATAGGAAGCTTGGCTTGTATACTCCTTTTCCGGTACCTTCTAGACCATGGGAGAGCATCTCTATGGATTTTGTAGGAGGTTTGCCAAAGTCTAGAAAGCAGCATGATTATTTATATGTAGTAGTTGATCGTTTCAGCAAAATGTGTATACTTATGCCTTGTAAGAAAACTATAACTGCTGAACAAACTGTTGAATTATTTTTTAATCATGTATGGATTCACTTTGGTTTGCCTACTTCCATTATTAGTGATAGGGATTCCAGATTTGTGGGGAATTTTTGGTCCAACCTATGGGAGATGATGGACACAAAGTTGAAGAAGAGTACTACTTTCCATCCGCAAACAGATGGACAAACTGAAGTTGTGAACAGAACCATTGTGCACCTCTTGAGAGGATATTGCAGCAAGCATCCCAAGCTTTGGGATGAACATTTGCACTACATACAACATGCTTACAACCGTGCCAAGCACTCTTCCACAAACACCTCACCATTTGAAGCTTGTTTTGGTTACTTGCCCAAATCAAATCTTGATTTCATTCTTGAGAAAGATGTTTCCATTGAGGGACATAGTGATATTGACAAAGCTCGTTCATTCATTGAAATAATTCAACAAATACATCAGCAATTTCAAGAATAGCTTGAGAAGAGTCAAGGCAAGTACAAGGAAAGACACGACAAGCATAGAGTCGATCACAAGTTTCAAGAAGGGGGTAAGGTATGGCTGTACATTAGTAAGGAAAGAATGCAAGGAGAAGGTAAAAAGTTGAAGCTTATTCGTTATGGTCCATTCAAAATCCTCAAGAAGGTTGGAAATAATGCTTTTCAATTAGATTTGTCTTCCTACATGCAAATGTATTCAGTTGTTAATGTGGAGAATTTACGTTTGTATGAACCTCCTTTGATCGTTGATCATGAAAGCGTTGTTTAGCTACCATCTATAGAAGATTTCTCGCCAGAATTCTTAGATGAGCTGAAAGAAGATACAATCCTTGACAAAAGGACACGCACTTCAAGGAGGGGCAATGTAGATTATGTTCGGGTTGGTTTCAAAGGCAGCAAACCGAACAAGGCAAAGTGGATGGAGGTGGATAGAGAGAGGGCACTGTACCCTCACCTCTTTAACAGGTAGTTGAAGGCTTTTGGGGTCCAAAAGCTTCCCAATGGGGAGGCGTGATCAGGGGCTCATGTCCCAAGTGTCGTAAAATGCTGAAAATTGAAAGTGCTCAAAATTGGCTTGAACCTAAACGACCTGATAGAGCTCGTCCTCCCGATTCCAGCGCCGCAAACGGTTCGAAAAACAGTGGCCGTATGTGAAAGTTACGTCAAAAACAAAGTCGCCCAATAACCTTTAAATTGTGAATTTTCAAAAAAAAATTAAAAAGGAATATTCCACAGAATATTCTTGGGAATATTCCGTGGAATATTCTTTTCGGACGGGCCAATCATAAGCTGCCATGTGGCAATCGCGGAAGCCACCACGTGGCCCAGGATGACGTCAGCAGCAAGTATTCGGCGTATGTCAAAATTTTTGGTGGGGTTGTGATTTGAACCCACAACCTGCCGTTTATTAGCCCTGCGGCTTACCATTAGCGCACAACAGAATTCGATGAAAGTTAAACGGAACATTTTCTATTTAAAGTTTAAATTGGATTTTGGGCGGAAATAAAAGGGGCCAGCCCCGCCTCCATACGACCTCCGCCCAGGAACCAAGGGCTTATCCCTAAACCGTCGGAGTTAGCCATTAATTAACTGTAGTTATAGTTGGCGGGATTCTTGGCGGACCACCAAATTTGAGCGGTCCCGCCACAATTGGCAGGGCTAACTGGCCCCAACTACAGTTAGCTGGAGTTTTTTTAGGGTAAACTGGAGGGAATTATTAAATGGCCATAACTTTGGCTAGGAAAGGCGGTTTTGGACGTTTTTTTTTTTTTTTTTTTTTGGGTATTTTGGACGTTCTGAAGCCATTGGCATAGGTATTTCAGCCATCAGAGGTCATTTGTATAGGTTTTGGAGCCATGGAAGTTCTAGGAGCCACTGGGGCCCAGTATTGTGAGAACTGTATCAGGTTGCAGATATCCATTGGAGGTGAACCAGTAGTCAATCCTGAAGGATTCAAGTGTTCTGAATCCGATTTTACAGTAAATTTCATCTGTAGAGACTTCTATTCAGCTGTAAATTCATTTTGAGCATTTAATTAAAACGAGGACAGGCCCATTTGGGAGGCCTTGGACCCAGCAGATGTAACCCAAGAGGGGTGAACTACTTCATCAACTTCTTTTGCATCTGTGGTTGATTTATTTTGCAGCACAAATTCATTTTAATGTGTTAAGCAGTAAAAGGAAATAATATTGCTATGCTTGAATGGATCATGAATAGCTGAAAATTTCATTTGTTTCTTTACTGCAAGACATGGGAATCTTTTAAACATGTTTACTACTAAATTGAATACCTTGCAAACCTTTTTCAAGTAGTTTCAAATTCAGATCATTGGACCTACCAGAAGCAGCAAAGTACACTTCGTTGTGGGTGACCAAGGATGTGCAACGCATCAAGGACGACAAGATGTTATGGATCTTGATGGAGATGAACATTCGCATGGCCATCAATCACAAAATGCAGTTGTCACCTACAGTGTTTTCCAACCTGCAGGGCTATGTAGAGTTTAAGGAATATTTTCACCATGTGTCTATTAGGGCGCGGAAGGACCCTGTGCATACATGTTATGACTTGCCTTACCTGGAAACGGATGATGCCATTGATGCAGTAATTGATTGCTGGCTAGAAGAATGGCACGCTACAACAAACTTGGGGGTGGGAAGGAGCAAGTCCGTCGTGCAGTGCAAGAAGGAGGAGGCCAAGCTCAAGATGACGTAGTTAGCCAAAAAGAGAAAGAATGAGGTCGCTGACAAGGCCCAGGTGAAGCACAATGCTTCTTAGAAAACAGATAAGCAAACAGGTGGAACAGAGCGGGGCTATGACAAAGGCGTGAGGTCGCCTTCACCCGAGACAGAGGAAGAGACAGAAGAGTAGACAAAGAAACATGGCATGGACCCACACGCACAATCCGCCCACATCAAATGTCCAAGGGAGCAGGAGAAAGGAGGGTCCAAGAAGAAATCCAAGGCCACTAAGACATCGCTAGACCCAATCACCTTCACGGAGGGCGATTTGCATAACATTGGTGACACAATGTAAGATGTCACCGCGGAGGCCCTACAACACTTTGAGCAGCAACAAAAATTAATATTGGGGGCTGTCCAGACAGGTATGTGGGAGCTGCAGACCCACGCGTCACAGGCTAGCATGATGTCCACCAGCCTTGCTATTGGCACTTCAGAAGCTACCAAGATGCTACGCGCAAAGATCTCCAACGCGATAGTGTTGCCTGATGGAGCACTAACCATAGAGAATGAAGCTGACAGGCCCACTGTCAGCACCCTCAAGGGAGTAGGGTTGAATCTGATAGTGCTCCCTAGCGAGGCACTCCACCTATTGAGGATGGAGTGATTGCAGAGTTAATGGCTCGTGAGCACCTCGCCCTATAGGTGATCAGTGAGCAGTAGATTAATAATGAGCAGATGGCCCTAAAACGAGGCTCTACCATCATTGCTCTGACTGAGGTAAATGTGCAAAACAATCGAATAATTCAAGTCTTAGAGGAGGCATGCCGAATGGTCCCACTATTGGCTATTCCTGCAGAAGAACCGGTCGAGGTGTGAGTTCACAAGATGGCTACATGGGTGCATGACACTTGCACAGAAATGGCTCGGGTTCAACTTGAGTTGAACCTTCAGATTATCGAATTGCAGTTGAAGGCCCAGCCTTCAATCCTGCTAGAAGTTAAGGAGCAGTGTGCAACCACTGTCACAGAAGCGATAGCAAAGGTTGATAGTGCAGTAGAAGACTACACACAACTTTTTGAGCAGTCATTCGAGGCCCTGACGAGCTTGCAGGAGGACCCTAATGTACAAAGAATGGAGACAAAAGCATGAGAACTAATGCAGTGCTATGACTAGGTCAAAGGCATAGCACGAACTGTCGTGCTCACACAGTGACTGGAAAAGCTATAGGAGGCCAAGCAGTTGAAAGAACTGGTGGATGCAGCACAACACAAGGAAGCAGTGTTGAAGGCGTGACTGAAGCCCTGGATGGATGAGGCTTATGTGGTTATGACTTTATTGAATTAAAGCTTGTGAATTTGCAGGCATCTCAGCAAAAGCTTCAGGCAGACAGTTCAGGAGCAGTGACCGAGCAGATGATTGAAGAAGCAAAGGAAGCGGTCGCACAGTGCATTGTCGAGGTTGCGGTCATATAGGTTGAGATGGGAGGTCTTCGCGCTAAGATCTTTGTGCCCACTAAGTGACTCGAGGGAGAGTCACGATGTTTTTGTTGGGGGCCTATTGGGAATGGGATCCCCCAAGGACAATTTTGGGGCTAAAAGCCCATGTTTTCGGTCAATTTTTGTAATAAAGTTGTAAAGTCTCCGCATTTTGTGGTCGCGGAGCGTGAAGGTATCATGAGTCATAAAGGGTTGTCCACCCTTATTTTTTAAAGTGAAAAGTCAGTTGTAAAGATCCACCCATGGTCTGCAAACCATGGGATTTTATAAAAAGAGCTAAGTAAGTAAGCTCTAAGTAGTTAAGAAGTTTTTAGCAAAAAATGGAGTGAAGGGTCTTGATAGCGAAGTCTAAGTGTTTCAGATCTTAGCATAGGTAGAGGCTTTGTAGCTGAGTGCGCAAAGGCCTAGGGTAGAAGTCCAAAGCTGAGTGCATGGACCCCTGCAACTGTGTTCATAGGGCAGAAAAGAGTTTGTAATAATTTGGAGATATCAATAAAGAGAAGCATTCTACAAATTATGTGTCCCTATTTCCTGTTAATGCATCTGGTTATATTGTGTGTATTTCATTTACAATGCTTATGTGGTGCACGAATGTATGTAATTATGTTGGTTAATTGAACACAAGTAAGAATATTAGACTACACAGTGCTAACTATGATTGTTTAGTAAGATAAGTAAAACACTTAAAGATAACTTGGAAACTTGTTCAATACGTTGTCACAATAGTGCGAAAGTACCTGAACCTCAGGTTAGGGCTGTGTGAAGATCAATCATACTCCTTTGTGGAGGTACTGAAGGGCATAATAAAGGGCTATACTAACAGAGCCCTAGAACTTAACAACCTATGTGAAAGCAGGAACAAAAGGAATAAACCGACATCATGACCATCTTAGGATGCGAAAACTTGGTTCCAACATCCCCCCATACTGCTTCGGGTGATACGTCGGTCCGGTCTCTGTGGGATGATGTTGAAAGGGCCAATAGTGTAGGGATTCGTTTGGCTAACTAACGTTGAAACTAGGTCAGGCCCCACACAGCCAAAAAATGGTTTAACAAGCGTCACAAAAGCATAATGAGAAGCATAGGATTGGTCAATGTACCACTTTTCCGCATCTCCAGTGAGTGTGCGTTGGAAAAAATGAAGACAAAAGGAGTCATCGGTGATGGCATTAGACAAACACCACATTTGAAAGGAGCAAACGTGATTAGTGGGGTCCTCTCTAGAATTACCCTTAAACTTGGGAATGTCCGAGGGAGGCTTAGTCGGCATAGCTGGCCAACCAGAATCGTGGTGTATGGGGTTGTTAATCAACTGGCCAAAATTCGGGAGACTTAACCCAGCCATGAAAGGTAGAAAAGGAGTTATTAGGATGGTTTCTGTAATGGTTCCACTAGATGTGACTGCTGGGGTAGAACTAAAGCCACCACCAAATTGGTTTCCTACACTTGCAATGGGTCCTAACATGATGACGATTTGCGATGAAGGAGGCTCAGAATTGGATGAGGAATTAGATGAACCAGAAGAAGAGTCAGTATGGGGACTTGGGGGAGGACTAACTTGAACCCTGCGAGGAGGAGTAATACGTCTAAGTGGAAACTAGGGATGAAGACCTAAAAGTATCCACGACAAACACTTTGGTGGCACAATGGTTGCAAGACACAAGTGACACGAAAATGGTGAAGGGAGATAAACAAAATTTCTTTATCTTTGTTAGGGAGATAAATTAATTAAGTTAAGTCTTGGCTTGGCGGTGTTAACCAAGTGCTCTTCGCTTAAGTGTGCTTGTGTGCAAATATGTCTGTTTATTAATTAAGACCAGATCGTGTTTGAAAAAAGAAAAAGAAAAATATTTTCTAAATACTATAAATAAACTAAAATTAAAAATAGAAAATAAATAACAAACCAACTATCTAAACCCCATCCAAACTGGGTTTGCAAACGCTATGCTGGTTGGTGGTGAAATCAACTGAAAGAACACTAAAATGGCCAAGAGATATAAGTGTCGATGTGACTAGGATTAAATGACACTATATTGTTGGAAAGTGGTGCAGCAACAACAAAAAACTAGTGAGGAAAATCACTACAAAAGATAGCGTGATGGGTGTGGAACCTAGGGCAAATAGTGGCGCCCTAAGGAAATGACCAAACAAGGTTCAAGAGAGAACTTCAGATGGAAACAAACAATCTTAAAGATCTGAAAAAGAAAGGTGCAAATATGAAATGTATGGCTCAAACATTTGCAAAAACTCAGACTTCTTACTCAATTTATCTTCTCCTACAAAAGTGGAAACATACTAGAAGCCCTAGGGGGCTAAATTCCACTTCAACGAGCAAAACAAAGTAGATCAAGGCCTAAGCGGGATAAGATAGTGGTCAACCAACCTAGTAGAGTGCTCTCAGCAAAACCTAAAAAATGTTCATAAAAATACCAAAAAACCCTAAAATCGCAAGTACTTACCTGTTTTAGGGGAGATTGCACTTTTTGGGCCAGGAAGTGCACTCTAGACCTCCAGATCACAGGTTTGGGGCTGAAAAGTGTGATTTTTGCTCCTCATTTCTTGGGCAGCAAGTCACGGAAAATATTGTCGTCTCTATTGTGGTTGGTTCCTAACACTTGCGGAAATAACCAGAAAACTTTTGGAAGTTATAAATTTGACTGATCTAGGGTTAGAAAGCTAGTAAAAAACATTAAGAGACTAAAAAAAGAAAACCCTAAGTTGAAAATTGAAGGTCACCCAGGTTTCTGAATCAGAATTAAAAATGCAGTAGAGTCTCCACTTGTTATAGAGTATTCTTATCAATAATTTATGAAAAGAGCACACATTAAGTTGTGAGTGATAAACAACCCTAACAATAGAAATGGTTGTAGAACGCTTTAGATCTACAACACATATAATAAATAAAACCTACAAACTTCCATATCTATGCAGGAAAAGCAGTTATACAGCAGAAAGAAATAATAACTATAGCGAATAATAACTCCAAAATGACCAATGGACAAGACAAGAATATGAAACACCTGGTGAAAGGAATAGGTAAAATGTTACCAGTCCCCCTCAAATGGGATGGGTTCTTGGCTATCCTCAACACTTTAGCTTGGTAGAGTCTCTCCTCTGTACAATGTATAAACCCAAAAAAATGTGTGTGTGGAGCTCAAATGGGAACTCAAGGATAAAAATAAATGGAAAAGGACAATAATAATGAGAGCCGCAATAGCGAGTGCAACAATGAAAATAATCAAAAGTGAAGAATGAATGTAAAACCCTTCATTTTATAACAAAATATTAGGTTATTCTCAAATAATGGAAAACAATAAAACATTATTAACCAAATTCTAGACCTAACCACTTGGAATATTTTGTCATATTTTGTTGGACGGAAAAAGTATTTAATTTGGTCAAATACTTTTATTTAGAAATAATAAATAAATAAATGATTTATTTATCATTTCAAAAATACAGTTGAATAATAATAAACAAATAATGGTTTGTTTAATTATTCCTAGGTGCTTTAGTCAAATTTAACATGGAATAATAACTAAGTAATGATTAATTAATTATTCCTAGAGAAAAATGAGAAAAATAATGATTTATCTAATTATTTCTCGGGTCAAATATGACAAGGAATATTAGTTAAACAATGGTTTAATTAATTATTCCTAGAGTAAAATTAAATAAATAATGATTTATTTAATTATTCCTCATGGGTTTAACCATAAATGACTTAATAAATGTGGTTTATGAAGTAATTTCTTCTAGAAAAAGCAATGTTACTATGCTGAAATTGGTCTTACATGGTGTATTTTGATTCCATCTAGTTAGATATGGTTAGATGACCAATTTTTGGTGATAACATATTGTATTTCCTTGGCCTCTATTTTCTAGGCACATTATGTATATGAGACTCATTATATCATTGTATCACTTTAAGGCCCATTGATGCCAGCATATCATGTATCATGTACTTTGTAGCTCAGTCGCACGTTGTTGGGAACACCATTATTATTTGTACTCAGTTATCTTGGTGGGTATTGGTATGCCTCCACCGCCTCCTTTGAGATCATGTATTCCGAAATAAAAGGAGACTTATATCAGATTAGTATGTCTCACCCCCTCGATTTCTTTGTCCTTCCTTGCATTACTTTAATTATCTCTCTCTCTCTCTCCTTGACTTCCCTTTGGTGCTCGTGGAAGTGTAACCTACAACGTATTTCAATCATACAATTTGTTCCTGACACTCAAACATTAGGGGGAATATGTTATCACCTAAAAAACGATCACCTAGCCATTTCTAACTAGGTGGATCAAAATACACCATGTAGTCTCGTATTGGGTAAATATTCTTTGAAAAAATATTATTCAACATCGGATCCCTTCATGAGGGGATAAGAGTCATAAAAAAATTCCCCTTAGAAGAGGAATTCCACTTGGAGGTTTAGCTCTTCTACTTCTATTATAGTCTCGACCACTTTGCCTTTAGGACTTTTGACATGACTTTTATATTGGATATATTTTAAAGGCTCTAGCGATTTTATTTTCCCACCAAGATGTTGGAGTTTGAATTTAAACCATAATTGTTTTTGGGAAGTTGCCTTCATGTCTTCCTTCAAGTGTAGGATGAAATTACTATGTCTTTGCACCAAATCTTTTCTCTTATACAATGTAACAATAAAATTTTTAGTCCAAACAGTCCATGGATGCCTTAGCATATTATCAGGGTCTGCACAAATTATGACATTTTCTTTCTCCGTGGCTATTTGAAGGATTAGAGAATAAGTGGTCTAATTCATTGTGCCAAAACCTAGAGCACAATAACATTGGTTATATTCTTCATCGATCCAAACGCTATGTTTTTCTATGACAAATCGACTATAAGCGTTGTTGATTTGACAAAATGTGTTTCTTTCCCATTTTTATAAGATATTTATCTTTAAGGTACTAGAAATAATTTCTTTGAAAATATTATAGTCCATGTATTCTTTTGCCACAGATTCAGGAGCAGAGAAAAAAAATTATTTCCTGTGTTTAAAATATTCTTCGTTTACCTTTTTCATCTCTACATTCGATATCATGAACAAATATGTGTCAGATTTATTATGGGCCTCCCTAGACAACATATTTGTTATACAATTCAAATACCCCGATTTATGCACAATATCAAAATCAAAATTTTCTAATGAAACAGCCCATTTATTTCCATGGGTATGCTTGTCTCTTAGCAAGCTAATGTTCTTCAACATGCCTACCAAAATATTTAAATATGTTCTGATTGGGACACTTATTTTCCCAATGTATTGGCTTTGATACAGTAACATGACTCCTAGATCGTTTGTGTATGCTAATATGAGTGAAACACTCAATTGGATTACAAAATATGCAACCATTGGAATTGAAGACATACATTATAGACTCGAGAAGATATTGATACATGAATCACGAATAAATATCCTAAGAGCCTTGACACTTTAGGTTCACACATGCACTATCATACATATGTGCAGGCTTGTCAAACTCTGAACTAAGACTTGTATTTAAATTTTCTCAAGATCCATACATGATAACATTGAGCGTAGTTGCAGGGCAAGAGTAAACCCAAGATTGACTCTCACTCTGAATGAGGAGAAGAGGATTATCTTCCCATATTTATAATTCCTTGAGGGGGCATAAGGCATCTCCTTAGGCTTTAACAGTCTAAAAAAGTACATGAGAATCTCCCTAAAAAAGCATAGTAAGCAACATGTGTTTCTATAGATTCTTTGAGATTTGGGTCAATCTGTACCAAAACTATGAGAAGTCCTTCGAGTCTCAAAGATTTGTGCGATAAGATGTTACATAGTGGATATTTTTAGGAATCCCACAGAAACTATATATAGTACACAATAGCTACAACTGACAAAGAAAATATTACACAGTGGATATTTTTAAGAATCCCATAGAACCTTTAAATAGGATGAAATAGCTAAAACTGACAAAGAAAATCTTACATAGTAGATATTTTTAGGAATCCCATGAAACCTTTAAATAGGACACGATGGATGCTTTTGTTGAAAGCCCATGAGAACAGACTAGCTCCATAAGAGTCAACCAGTATGACAAGGTACAAATTTACCAGTCATCAGTGAAATAGATGCACATAGGTTCTCCCCAACAGCACCCTATTGGTCTATCAGAATCAGAAGAATAATCTTCTGCAAGATTAGCCTAAGTACTTAGTCCTGAAGGATCAACACTCTCTAGTTCTGCATTATTTTCTTGAATAGGGTAAAGATTCTCTTAAAAATGTTGTTCAATATCGGATCCCTTCATGAGGGGACAAGGATCACAAGCAAATTCCCCTTGGAAGAGGGATTCCACTCGGAGGTTTAGTTCTTCTACTTCTGTTATAGTCCCGAACACTTTTCCTTTAGGATTTTTGACATGATTTTTATATTGGATATATTTTAAATGCTCTAGCGGTGGTATTTTCCTGCCAAGATCCTTGAGTTTGAATTTAAACCATAATTTGTTTTGGGTAGCTTCATTCATGTATACTTGCAAGTGTAGGATGAAATTTTTGTGTCTCTACACCCATTATTTTTTAGGACAAAATTTATAAAGAAAAATTTAAGTCCAACCAATCCATGGATGCCTTACTATATTATCATTGTTTGCGCAATCTATGACATTTTCCTTCTCCCTGGCCATTTGAAGGATTACAGAATAAGTTGTCTAATTCATTGTGCCAAAACCTAGATCACAATAAAATTGGTTTTCTTCTTCATCAATCCAAACCCCGTGTTTTTCTCTGACCAGTCGACTCTAAGCATTGTTGATTAGCCAAAATGCCTTTCTTTTCCATTTTTCTAAGATATTTTGATCTAGACTTATGCAAGAACGCAAAAAAATACATGTATAAACATAAACACAGAGATGCAGTAGAAATAGATACTTCATTTCATTAATATCAAAGAACTGAAATATCATTACATACAGAATGGAAATAAACTAGCTTGGGCAATGATAACTTATCTCTGAGAAGAGATGTGGCAGCTACATGCATCTGAACTATGTTACAATCAGGCTCATAGGCCTTTTTATTATTGAACAATAAGGGAAAACCCTAAACAACCAAAACCTTAACCCCAGGAGATGAAATGCCAAGCGTTTGTGTGTCTCGTTTGGGTTAGTCGCGAAGCCAATCTCTCGTTGTCGTAACTTGGTCATATTAACTCCATTTGGCGCGTACAATACCTTGTTGGAAATATCTCTCTGATTACTTCAGGATTTTTTGTACCCATTTCCTATGGCTATGGGATTGTTGCAGACATTAAAAAATGTATTTTAGAGGGAAAAAATAGCTCCAGAAGTTGAGGGCCCGAAAAACTACTAAAAATAGTAAATGTTGCTATAATGAAGGAAACAACTGAAAACAACTAGAGGTCTAGATGGAATAGGCGGGTGGCCACCAATATCCACCTGGATCAGTCCTCCCCCCTTAGGAATCAATCGCTCCCATTGTGTGTAGAGCCTCCACGAAGTGAGGAAATTTATGTCGAATATGGTCCCTGGTGAACCACTTGCCCTAGTGAAGCACTTGGCATGCTTTGACAACTCAATATAGCTGGATCTTCTGTTGGTGATTGTTTTTAATATGTGTGTCCATGATACTATATGTTATGGCCTGCTCAATGCAGCTCGGGTTGAGTTTTTTTGGTGTCAGGTGCTCCGTGACGTTGGATGTGTCCAACTACGACCTCCCACAAGGTCGCAAAATCACATTACTGAGCCTGAGGCAAGTCATCGAGGAGTGCGGCCAGCTATTTAACGTGACCATGTGATCTCTAGTAAGTCACACTTCCACCGAGGTCGCATAATCAAATTTTATGTTGCAAGGGAGCAACTATAATATGTGTTCATTGTAACACAACTATGAGACCTTCATAAGTTGCAAGCTACCTCACAGGTCGCCATTTTTCCTAAAGGTCACAATTTCTTCAAAAAATCATGATTTTGTCGAACTTCTTCAAGTCGCATCTCCAAATATGATTGGTTTAATGATTGTGAGGTTTTTGGATCCATGCTTGGGTCATGAAGGTGTCATGACTCAATTTGATTAAGGTCTTCTCAAACTAGTTCAAGATGTTGCATTTGGCAATGAAAATGAGCACTACGCATTTCTTCCTTGATATAATGATGAGAATGTGGAGCAACTGATGGGCCTCTAGATTAGACATAAATTAAGGCCCATCTGACCATCCTTAAAAAAATTAAACCTCTCTTTTTTCATTAGATAATGTATTTTTAACTTTAATATGTTCATTAGGAAGGTTTATCAATAATTGCATATTTGTGCCTAATATTATTTATTTTTGTGGAATATTGTGAGAATATTGGGCATATTATGAATATTTGGAGGAGATAATTTAGGGACTTTCGCCCTACTACAGGAGGATCAATATTGAATAATAAATCAATGAGATATTTTGGAATTATGGCACAGATTGTGGAGCTCCAATGATTAAGATAATATAAGAATGTGTTCCCTGCCATTTAATGTGGATTCCTTGTATTCGGAACCAAATCCACTGAACAAGGGATTTTGGTGGGTAAAGCTTCCTGCTTTCATGGAGAATGATTCCTAATCATTTTGTATAAGTACCAAGTCAACTTTGGCTCTAGGGTATTTTTTTTTTAGTTTTCTTGTGGAGAGAACTCATATTTCTGCAGCTCCACTGACATTTCTTACATGGATGTAATTGTATTGATGGAAATAATGAAGATTGGTGACATGTTAAACTTCTAAATGTTGGTCTCCTCCATAGGACTTTGAGTTTCCTTGGGCTTGTCCATCCTAGGTGATCAGGTGCCCAAAATATAGCTCAAAATTCAAAGTTGTCAGATCGGTGTGGAACCTAGACGCCGATGTAGTGGTCGTCATCATAAATATGGCACAACTCATTTCATGCGAAACCGACATTGTATGCTTCTAGAATCATGTTCTGTTCACTTTCCCAAGCAGGCAAATTTAAAAAAAAAAATTGATAGCCCACTCACTAGTCTGTATTGTTGACATGTCATTGACTGGGTAGGTCTATGTGGCAGGTTTTACTGGTCAACAGGCTCGAAGAATCACATTGTTCCAAGAGGCACATTCTCATGGGTGTAATTTGGTGTAATTTTATCATGTGGTTGGTAGCCAGTGTTATAGATCAAGCCTAGAAATATAAGAAAATACAAATATACCCAGAAATAAGAAGATAGAAATAGATAGAAATGCTTCTTTATTGATCAAAACCCTTAAGGTAGGGCAACACCATACATTCACTCCTTAAGGAAGTAGAACACTCCACAAGCCATATGCCTGTGCATACAATATTCCTTCACATCTCTCAATGTGGAGTCTCTAGCCTCTATATAGGCCTCATACATACAATACCATGGGTCATTACCATGGTTCCCTCAATACTATCTATCTAATACCATGGGCCCATTACATTATTCTAAATACTTGTGGTCCCTTACATGATACGGGTTAACCACCTTATTTATTACTATGGCCCATCCCATTATTACCTTATTCCCTTGGGTACCTCCCTTTGTACCCCATATTATCCCCCCTAGGTATACTATAGTTAAGTGGGTGAAGTAGTGGGGAGGTAGTTTGTTGAAGGGAGGCAATGAGAGGTGTCTAGTGGGCGAAAGTGGTGGGGAGTCAATTGAAGGAAGTGGTGGTCCAAGGTGTATGACACCCAAAAGGTGGTGGCTAGAGGTGTCTAACACCTAGATAGAGTAGGTGGAAAAAGTTTTTATCTCTCTCTCATCAAGAAAAAATAGGATGTAATCTCATAGAGGACATATTGAAGGTAATGTTGTAGAAAGGCATATGAATTATGGTTTATTGCATTGCTAGAACTGAAGTTATATATATTGCATTGAAAAAGTTAGGTTATTTCAATATTTTACACTCGAAAAAAAACTTAGGTTATTTAAATGTTCTGTAATACAAAACTTACATTGCAATAAAGCCTCCAATATTATTGTACAATCATATTTGTAATAATAATATTTTCTTTTGTTATATAAATAAAAAAATAATGTTAGATTAAGTTAAATATGGGAAAAAATTAAAAAAAATAGTCTAACTTGAAACTAATATGTAGTGAAGCATTTATCAATTAGTGAGGACTAATAAGATAAACAAAAAAATACAAATAACAAAATAAATATATAAATTTGATAATTAAAAAAAAATATAATATAAAATATATACCACTTAAAACATTTATTTTTTTATTTTATTAATTTAAATACATAAATCAAATATATAGAAAATAATTATGCATTCCTATATAAGAATACTTTGAAAAGTATTTTGGAATGGAAAAGAATTATGCATTCCTATCTTATAGAAGGGGTCCTTTGAAAGGTATTTTGAAATAGAAATAAGTGAAAGACATGTCCTTTTCCTTATTGATTGTACATAAATTAACAACACATCAATGTCAATTACCAACTTGAATGGAAACAAGAGCTACCATAGCCATAGTCCCTGTCATGAAATGCTAAAAGGACAATTGTTTGATAAAAATCATTCCTATATTTCTAAAAGATGTAGCAAGTATAATCACAGATCTGATGTTGTCATATTATACTTAAGCACAATCAGAGATAGGATGTCATCAGATTATACTTAGGACAGGCTTCTTCTGTTTTTTTATTTCATAAACATTTACTTATGCATAAGGGAGCGCAGAAATCTTCTTATTTACAAATAACCAAAAACTTTGTAATAAAAAAAAAAGTTTGCTTACCGGTTGGATGTCGTGCAACCATCTTCAATGTAATATACTTTAATAGTGATTGTTGAAAACATCTTCAATGTAATATATTTAATGGTAATTGGATTTTAGTACAAGGTTTCTTGTAGACATGATATTCGAGGAAATCATATTGTGTTAAATCATATAGCTCGTGACATAGTTTTCTATAGTTGCCTATGAAGTTGCCTATGAATTTCAAATACAAGTACCAATACCTTCCAACCACCTCCTCTATGTTCCATTCCAATCACATTACTAGTGCCATCCAACCACCTTTTTTACTTTTTCTTTACTTATTGATCCACGCTGCACGATGTTGGAAATGTATGTTGGAAATGTTTTCTTATTCTGTTACACTATCTTGGAAATGTTAGCCAGTGAGCAGGTTTTCCCATGAATACAATCCATGTTTTCACGTACCACAAGCAGCCATCCATAAAGCTTTAACAATCCATGTGCAATAGTACCACAAGCAGCCATCCACAGAGCTTTAATAGAGTACTTTGTTTTTTTAATATAATTCAATTATTGAGAATAATGTATAATTTAAAATAATTTAATAAAATAAATTGTATTTATAAAAATTAAAATAACAAATATTAAAATAATATTAATAAAATAAAAATAGAAAAATTATAAACTAATTAGTTTGTTAGTCAATGGTAAGAAAAACTTGCCATCTTATTTAAAAAAATGCATTGCTTGCCACTAAACTACAAATATATAGAGAGCCTAAGCTTATCGAAAAGAGCTAAAAATTTATTATACACCAAAAAGTTGCTGAAATATTTTAATATTGATTGGATTAAACTTCCATTTATAAATCATGGAATATAAATTGTTTTATAAGTGTTGCATATGTTTAACAGAGATGATTTGATGTAATAAATCGACAGCCAATAATAATAAAAGAGGCTATAAGTGTATGATAATAATATTAATCAAAATTAACAAAAAAAAATTAGTTTCTAAAGTGTTGTTGAGGTTCTCGCGTGCAGCGTGGAAAATATGAGTAAATTATACCTTCATGCATTACAAGTGCCTCTTAAATAATCATCTAGTCTCCCAGAAGTCCACGTTTCATCCATTTGACATCACTTGTAAACAAATTCTTATTTTTCAGTGCTAGTTTCCTGTGTTGGTTGGTATCACAAATTACCAAATATCAAATCTTGTTTCCTACATTGTTTATTAGCACAGGCTAGTCGAGATGAGCATATTTATGGTTTTTAGATTGTTTCAAAGTTTCAGATTAAATAAGCACAAGAACATGGGAAAAAAAGCTGTGTAAAATCCAAGCAATGTTTTTTGGAATTGTTCCCTGTTAATATTTGCTACAAGTTTTATGTTATGTTGTTGCTTTGTATGTTAGGTTGTTGTTATGTGCAAGCACTCAGCTCTCATTTACTATGGAAGGTTGGTTAACTACGGAAGGTAGTAATCTGACTTTTAAAGTGTTTTAGTTTCCATCAAACTTCTTAGTACCCTACTGTTCTAGGAGGGCTTCTCATAAAAATTGATGGATGAATGTAATGTTGGTAAACAACAAACATTATGATTATTTGGAACTTCTGGTACGTTTCTTGATTTGAAGATTAATTTTCTTGGTGCCTCAAATTTCTCATAGCCATAGTCATAAAAATAAAATAAAAATACAGTATCTTTTTTTCTTTTTTCTTTGGTATTAGATGATACAATGTTACAACCAAATAGAGATGGTCAATTTCATACAACAAGCAATCTTGCATTGATCCAAGTGTTGGGATTCCCATAATGGTGAACAGGTGAACAAGTATGCATACGTTTATTGTTTTTGAGGGGATAATGGTGAAGCAAGGTCTTAACCTGTTTTCCTACCCTGTCCATCACATGTCCTCTCTACCCTTCCTACAAGGTCTCTACCCTTCCTAGAAAGCCTTTAAGACAACGTAGCCTTCCCCCTACAAGCATTCATCTCTTCTGGTTTTCTGCAATATTTTGGAATGTTGTTCGATGATAAAGGTACCAAATATTTTTTCCACACTAAAAATTTATATAAAAATAACTCAACTCACTCTACTAGTTCTTTTAAATGAAAACTATTAGGACTAACTCTACCCTAAACATTTTTTCCCTACTCGTCAGGTAACATTTTTTCTCTACTCATCAGGTTTACATATTTTTGCAATGATTTGTTTTCCTTTACATATTTTTGCAATCTCTCGTGATTTTTTTCCCTTTACATATTTTTTCATTGTTTAGCATGACCACATAATCTGCATTATTGATAATATTTTTGCACTATAGAAAATGGTTAAAGCAGCATGTTGGAAACTTAGTTCCAGGAGGGTGAGGTATCTACCTTGATGCAACAAGGTGGGTAGAAGCAATCGTGACCTTTGCTTCTAATGTCTAAGAAGAACTGCCCCTTACTGTCCAAGAAGAAGAAGTCCCTACTTATTTAACCATTGAAAAAAGAAAAAGTCTCTACGTATTTCGCCACTAAAAGCTTACTTATTTCACCACCGAAATCATACTTATTTCACCACCTTTTCACCACTTTTCTAGCACCGCTTGCTTACAAATAACCACTTCTTACTGTCCAAGAATAACTCTAGAAGAAGTCCATACTTACGTCACCACTGAAAGCACATTTCTAGCACTGCCTGCCTATTGTTTGTAACCACATTTCTAGCAGTTAACTAGCCACAAATTTTGTTCCACTCTTGGGGGTTTACCATCCTTCTTTGCAATCCGAAGTCAGGAAGAACTTAGGCACTGGCATGGACATAGATAAATATCCAAACACGATCAAGTGGTGAAGTGGCAGAGCACCGTGTGGCAGCGTGTGGTAGTCCAAGAATTAAAATTAATAGGGAACTGATAGCATGCCATCACACATCGCAACGGGACAACAAAAGAGTTTGTTCAAAGCTTATTACAAAATATATGATATCTCACATTTAATATTAGAAGAATAATGCTAGAAGTGATTCTAGCATTAGTTTTATCATAAGAAATGTTAGTCTGAAACATTGGTTAAAACACACCAATTTTGTCAAGAAACATGCAAATGCGCAATAAGGCTTCCATTTTCATTCGCCAATAATATTTCAAATAAATAGTATTTAAATTTTAAATTTAATTAATATTTATTGAAACTTTGGTTTAAAAGGCGATGATGCCTAAATTAATAAATGGCTAGTGATGGGTCAATGATCTGAGCGATCGCTATAGTCCTTGCAGCTAAGGCAGGGACAATAAGTGAAAGACATGTCCTTTTCGTTATTGCTTGTACATGAATTAATAACACATCAAAGTCAATTACTAACTAAATTTTTAAGTGGAATTTTTATTTATTTTTATTTCTCTTTTGAGACTTATGATTAGGGAGAGAGAACGAGTTCTAGGGTTTAACTAAGTGACTGATAGAGGGCAACAGGCACCCATGGAGGCACAGGGAGGAGGGAGCTCCACTCCCTCCTATAGAAATATGGTAGCAAAAAGAGGAAGAGGAGGGAAAAAGAACAAACCTCCACAACCCTTGGAGGTCAAGACAAAAAACACTGAAACTCAGAAGGCGGAAGGCAGCGAAACCCATGCAGATCAAGGGGCCCACAAAGAAGACCATCGGGAGGACAAAGAGGAAGAAAGAGGTCAGGGAACAGAGAACAGAACCAAGATGGGGCCCTGCAAACCCAAGACCATAACTAAGCCTCAGGTTATTCTAAATGATCCAACTCTGCAAGCGCACAGGGATCACATGGCAAACTATGCCATCATATGCAAATTTATGGGAATATAGCCATTAAAGAAAGCATTGTACACCTGGATAAAATACAACTGGAAACCAAAGGGGGATTTAAATATACATCTTGGATCCAAAGGTTTTTTTACTATGGTGTTTACGAACATGGAAGATAGAGACAGGATTTTTGAAGGAGGACCATACTTCTTTGCAGCTGTTGGTCTCTATATGTGGCCATGGATAATGAACTTCATGCTAGAACAAGAAACCTTCACTTCGGTACCGATATGGATTAGACTATACTCCTTACCTTTAGATTAGTAGATGCTAGATTCTTTAAAAGCTATAGGAAATAAATTAGGTCATTTTTTTAAAATTTCATAGGCAACTCTACAGGGAAAATATACATCCTATGCCCATATATGTGTGGATATGGACCTATCAAGAGCCCTTCCAGATGAGGTCATTCTAGAAGCCTATGGCGAGGAATGGGTTCAAACAGTTGACTATGAACATATGCTATTCAGATGTCACAAATGTCATGAGCATGGGCACCTATCCAAAGATTGTCCTCTTAACAGAAGGGAGGAAAACCTAAATACCGGCAAAGGGAAAGATCATATAGGTTTCACCAAAGTAGGAGGAAAAGGAAAAGGAGGGGGAAGGAAGACACAAAAGAACCCTATTGAGAATGATAAAAAAACAACAAGTTACAATAGTTTTGAGATCTTAGGAGAAAAAGTAGTAGATGGAGGGGATCAAGAGAGTACAGAGAAACAGACAGCAAGGGGGGAAGGAAAAGAGACCAGCATGGAGTTCACTCAGGAACAGAATGAACACACGAAGAACCCTCTAAGTACCATGGAAATAGAAAAAGACCAGGAAATGACTCAAAGTGAAAGTGGTACAGAAGATCAAGACTTACAGGAGATCCTAGAAAGGGAGAACCTAGAGCTAGAAAAGTTTCTAGAAAAAGGAGGAAACCTGGGAATAAATTCCATCCCTCATGAGGATTTGGACAAGGTCCAATAGATATTCCTTAATACGTCACATCAAACAGCTACAGGAGTCAAAAGAGGACATGACAACTAGGAAAACAAAGGGACTTCCTCAATAGGATTAATACCAAGAAAACTAACAAAGAATCCAAGCAAGAGGACGAGAAGAAAAAGAAATAAAGAACTACTACTAGAATGTGGAAAACTCATGATTGACTCAGGAAGGATGAAAGACCTTTCCAGTTACTCCTTTAAAACCCCACCTCAATGAAAATCACAACCTGGAACATTATCAACCTCGTTAAAAAATGAAATAGGGTTTTGAGGATAGTTCCTTGTCTTGTGTCAACCTCGTTAAAAAATGAAA
>APFE031622508.1:0-17085 GCA_000404065.3 Pinus taeda
GTATGTTGCTATGTGGTTTCCATAAATAACAAGACTATGTTATATTTGGTTGAATATTAACAAAAGACCCCTTCCGATATATTTTTAGTATGCCACCTCATACACAAGTCAACCTCTCCTCCAATGAATGTGTCTTTTCGTTATTGGTGAATCTTGTATATATACAAGTCAAATACTTCACTTCAAGGATTGACCTCGATCATCCATCGCAAAGAGGGAGATATAGGTCACAAATCATGAACTTGAAAGAGAAAAGGATAGGAGACTTAAAGGCCGAGAAGGATCACTAGATATCTGAAATAGATAAACCCGTAAGAGCTCGGACCCATGGGACATTTTTAGTTTGGGTAAAGTCTTGTTCAATGTACGATTTCATTCAGAAGGGGTAGATCAAGTGAATCAGGCATCTGTGAGTGGCTCGGAGCTACAACGAATTTGCGAAGGAAGAAATCTTTTGTAGCTTGGCAGAAGTGTAGACCTTGTCCTGAAGAACACTTTGATTAGTAGCTCGGATTAGTTCCCTATCTTTGTCGCAGATTTGTGAAAGGCTCGGATAAATAAAAGGTAGTCTTGTAGACTTTTCTGTGAAGGAGCTTGGTGGAAGAACTAGTGCGTGAAGGTGTGAAGAAAGTCTCGGATCATCAGTGTAAGGGAAAGTCCTACAACACTAGGAGACAGATTTGGCTATACTCTGCTGAAGCAAACAAACATGTGAAGCGCAGAACAAGATTTGTAACTTATCTATCTTTATTAAGAAAACTGAGGGGTTGGTGACCTAGGGTTTGGAGCCTCTAAATCAAAAAAGGATAGGGTTGGAGCCCTAGGGGTCGGAGCCTCACAAAAGTCCAAGTTGGTGCTTGGCATCAGGTTGGAGCCTGGAAGATTAAAGGGTTGGTGCCCTCAAATATCATTGTACTCAAATTTTTAAAAGAAAATTGGTGTCCTTATTTATTTATAATAAAATCCTTATTATTTATTTCTCTGTTTATAATTGTGAAGAATCTTAACTAGTAAATATAACAATTCAAAAGAAATACTGATTCAACCCCCTCTTAGTAGTTCCAACAATTTGTATCGGAGCCAACTTCTTGATAATCAGCCTAATAGTTGGAAGAATGATTCTTGAGTCACAATGAAGAATCAAGATGCAAGAAAAATACCTCAATTTGATGGAACAAACTTTGGTTTTTGGAAGCGTAGGATGACATTCTATTTAATGTCTCTTGGACCTAAAGTATGGCAATCAATTACTGATGGGTATAAAGTTCCAACTATTCTACTGACAGATCATGATGAACGGAAAGCCTATATAGCAAATGCCCAAGCACTAAATTGCTTAGCAAGTGGAATTTTTGATTTCTAATTTACAGAAGTTATGAACTATGATTCTGCCAAGGAAATATGGGACAAACTTATTGGTATCTATGATGGAGACTCCAAGGTCAAAAAGGCGAAACTCCAAACACATAGAAGACAATTTGAGAGCCTTAAGATGGATGACGAAGAAGATATTGCAACCTATTTCCTCCGAGTAGCTGAAGTTGTCAACTCACTCAAAGGCCTAGGTGAAACCGTCCAAGAAAGCACAGTTGTCCAAAAGGTTTTGAGATCACTTCCAGAACATTTTGATTCCAAAGTCAGTGCCATAGAGGAATTGAAGGAGTTGGATGATCTAAAAATGGATGAAATTCATGGGATTCTCACTGCATATGAAATGAGAAAAGGAATCCCTAGCTCCAAGGAAGCTGCTTTCAAAGCTTCAAGGTTATCCAAGAAAGGAAGAAAAGATAATTATAAGCGTGATGATTCCGACACTAAATTTGAACTGGCCCAATTCGTAAAGAAGCTATGGAAATGGTCGAAGCTGAAAGGTAAGTATCCTCTCATTTTTCTTAAATGTGGAAGAATAAGATATTACGCTACAAGATGTCCTCATAAGCATGATAGTGATGATGAAGACAAATATAAAAAGAAGATAGTCAAGAAGAAAAGGCTTAACAAGAAGAACTTCTTCTCCAAACATGACTTTGATGAAGAAGAATTCATGGTTACCAAGAAGAAATCAACTAAAGATATCTCTCTACTCAAAAGAGATGATGATGTGTCTGATAAGGAAGATAACTATGCTGAAGACAATGAAGTATTATTTGTGGCATTCATAAATAAAGATGATTACGAACAAGAAGAAGAAGGAAATATGCATAATCTACTAATGAGCACCATTGAAGAAAATGAGAAATTCCGAAAGAAGGTCATTTCTCTCAAAGTTGAAAATGAGGAAGCAAAAAGGAAGGAATAGTTCTTGAACAATAAACTAAAAGAAAGAGAAGAAATTTGCAGAAAACGTGAAGCTGAAGTTGTTTCCCTAAGAAAAGAATTGGATCAAGTTAAAAAGAGTTGGCAAAGCTCTAAAACTCTCGATAACATTCTTAATACACAAAAACCTCATCATGACAAGTCTGGAATTAGTTTTAAAGGAGAATCATCTAGTACGAAGGAGAATGTAAAAACTCAAAAATGTTATGGTGACATCCTATACAATCATCCAAAAGAAGAGAAGCCATCCCACCAAGTGCAAAGGTCCACCTTTAACAACCCAAGAAATGAAGGAAGACTACCTCCAAGGAAGAATACGACATCAAGTCAAGGCTATCTTAATAGGTATCAATCAATCTTTCTTGGTCATTGCTTCCATTGGAAAAGCTTTGGTCATCAAGCTAAGCATTGCAAAGCTAATAAGGATAATGTTTCAAGATATAAGATCAATCATCAAAGCAAGCCACATAGCCTAAAAACACAACGACATATCAAGACTTACAATTCATTTGATCCTTTGGCTAAGTATGATCTTGTTTGCTCAAATGCAATGATTATGGCCATGATCCACAAAATTGTTCATCCAAAAGCGAAGAACCCACTACTGATAAATGTGGTCTAGCTTTATGTGCACATAGTGATGAAAATCAATGATTTGTGGATAGTGCGTGCTCAAGACATATGATAAGTGACCAAAAGATGTTTATCACGTTAAATAAGAAGGATGGAAATGTATATTTTGGAAGTGGATCTGCTAAAATTGCAGGAAAATGGACTCTTGCTCTTGTTAATGGAAAGGGAAAAGCTCAAAATGTATTAAAGGTGGAAGGACCGAGACACAGTGTTTTAAGTGTCAGCCATATTTGTGACCAAGGACATAATGTTGTCTTCAGTACTAAAAAATGTGAGATAAGGAATTCCTGCTTGGGAAAACTTGTAGGAAAAGGAGTTAGAACACCAGACAACGTATATATCCTAAGTAAAATTCAAGAAGATAGATGCTATATAAATCGAGCAAACGAAAACTGGTTATGGCACAAACGATTAGGGCATCTAAGCTTTGATAACCTGGTTAATATTAACAAAACAAATGTAGTAAGCGACATTCCAAAAATTGTCAAGCCAGATCAAGTCATGTATGGTCCATGCTAACATAGGAAGCAAACTAGAACCTGCTTCAAGACTAAGGAGATCTCAACATCAAACCTTTGGAGATCATACATGTTGATTTATGTGGACTGATTAGAATGCCAGCTCTACAAGGCAAAAGGTACTTTGCTCTATTTGTTGATGATTATACTAGAATGATGTGGGTATATTGTATAAAGCTTAAATCTGAAGCATTTGAGTGTTTTAAGAATTTCAAAGCCCTTGTGAAAAATGAAAAAGAATAAAAAATGAAGTGTCTTAGAATAGATAGAGGAGGAGAATTTACTTCTAAGGAATTCAATGATTTCTGTAATCTACATGGAATCAAAAGAGAACTTTCTGTAGCTAGAACTCCTAAACAAAATGTAGTGGAAAGAAGAAACAAAACTGTGCAAGAAATGGAAAGAACAATGTTACTAGCAGTTGATTTACAAGTTAAGTTTTGGAGAGAAGCAGTTGGTGCAACAATGTATACTTTGAATAGAGTCCAACTAAGACCAAATAATGACAAAATTCCATATGAATTATCGAAAGGAAGACTTGCTTTGGTAAAATACTTCAGAATTTTTGGAAGTAAATGCTTTATGAAGATCAATGATGACTCACCAGGCAAGTTTGATTCTCGGGTTGATGAAGGAATATTTCTTGGATATTCTACAAGGAGAAAAGCATACAAATGCTACAGTAATCGACTACGAAAGATAGTAGAAAGCATTGATGTGAAGATTGATGAGGTACTCCCAGAAAAAGAAATTGAAGTGTGTGGAGAAGATTATTTTGCTGAAGATTTCAAAGAAGATACAACAAAAGAAGAAAAATATCAAGAAAATCAAAAGGAACCATCTCAGACTCCAACAAAAGTAAAGTTTGTTCTAGAGCACCATCTGGAAGAACAGATTATCAGGAATACAGATGATGGAGTACAAACTCGAAGAAGGATGATTAATACACCAAGGAAAGATGATGTTGCCTTACTATCTATGATAGAACCAAAAAACTTTCCTCGAGCAAGGAACCTCATTGGGTAAAAGCAATGGAAGAAGAAATGTCCCAAATCGTAAAGAATGAAACATGGGAATTTCTACCTCGTCCAAAAGATAAAAATATAATTGGAACCAAGTGGGTGTTCAAAAACAAAATGAATGGAGATGGACAAATCATCAAAATAAGGCAAGGCTTGTTTGTAAAGGTTATTCACAAATAGAAGGAATCAACTTTGAAGAAACCTTTGCGCCTGTAGCTTGTATGGAGGCTATAAGAATGTTTTTGGCATTTGCTTGTTCAAAAGGATTCAAAGTTTATCAAATGGATGTGAAATATGCATTTCTAAATGGTGATCTAAAAGAAGAAGTTTACATGGAGCAACCGGAAGGGTTTGACCTGGCAGAAGGAAAAGACTTTGTATGCAAATTGAAAAAGGCACTATATGGATTAAAACAAGATCCTCGAGCTTGGTACACAAGACTGGATCAACAAGTCTTCAAATAAGGGAGTGGCAAGAAGCAATCTCTACATGAAGATGGACGAAGACAAACTGCTAGTCACTCTTGTATATGTTGATGATCTGATTTTTGCCAGCAATGATGATGAGATGAGCCATGAATTTGCTCAGAATATGTTGAAAGAGTTAGAAATGTCAAAGATTGGTGAGCTGTCTTACTTGGACGGCAATTAACTCAAACTACAACATGTATGTTCATATTGCAAGCAAAATACCTTAAAGACCTGCTTAAAAGGTATGGGATGGAAGAATGTGCACCTATGAGCACATTGATGACCACAACTTGCAAATTGAGCAAAGATGATGAATCCCCTCGATAGATGCAACTCTTTACAAGTCCATCATTGGAGCTCTCCTATACTTAACTGCTACACAACCCGACATTATGCAAGCAATAGGAATGGTGGGAAGATTTCAATAAGCTCCTAAGCAATGTCATTTGTTGGTTGCAAAGAGAATCCTCAGATACTTGAAAGGTACTTTTGATTTTGGTCAATGATACCCAAAAGCACTACTCTTACCATGATAGCTTACACCGATGCTGATTGGGGTGGAAGTGTAGATGATCAAAAAAGTACCAGTGGAAATGCATTCTTCATGGGAGATTGTCTAGTATATTGGCTCAACAAAAAACAAGTCTTCTATATCTCTCTCCACAGCTGAAGCCGAATATATAGTTGTTGCAGACTATTGTACACAAATATTGTGGATGAAGGAATCATTGAGATATGTCAACATAGAGACTAATCAACTAATCACCATCTGCTGTGACAATACCAGTGCCATCAGTCTTTCAAAGAATCCGGTAATGCACTCAAAGACCAAACATATTCCAATCAAATACGACTTTCTTTGTGAACAAGTTGTTGAAGAGAATGTCAAGTTGGAATATGTAAATACAAAGGAATAGATTGCATATATCTTCACAAAACCACTACCACGAGAAGCATTTGAAATCTTTGCCAAAAGATGGGGGTCATTGCTCTTGCATCACATTAAGAGAACACATTGATTAGAGTAGAAGCAAGATGCAGGGGGATTAACTTGATAGGAGGGGTACTTCGACACCCCATTTTCTATTGGTGCCAAAGGGGGAGAGATTACAAAAAGGAGAGGATCCAGGAAAAGGAGTATATTACCACAAATGACAAAGAGGAAGATTGTTGAGATATCAATGTTGTCATTGATGGCCATATCAATATACAAAATAGAAGCAATGGACCCAAGGAGTAGGAGCGACAAGCCAAGATCCAAGAGAAGTAGTCCATCAGAAGCCATCAGAAGTCAAGAGCAAAAGCGACAAGCCAAGGAGGAGCAGATCCAAGAGAAGCAGCCAAAGAGAAGCCATCAGAAGTCAAGACAAGAGCCAAGTCAAGAAGAAGACAGTGAGAAGACCACATATGCCCAAGAGAAGGAGCTAAAGGGAAGATAAACGATATCGAAGGAGCAAAGAGAAACACATCAGCGGAGAAATCATATCGATGCCTTTATGTGTTACCACTCAAAAACCTCGACTTCAATCTCTGATTTGAATGGGACCTCCGATATCCGAACTGCAGATATGCAGACCCAATCAGTTTATCATAACATCTTAAATGTAAAATCGCATTCGCCCTTTATCGGAGTTTTTGAAATGAGACCTCTGATTAGATCCGCCGATCTTCGATTACGATATGTCTTGTGGACCCGATTGAGTTTATTGTAACGACTTCAATGTAATAGCACGTCCGCCATATCGCAAGTTTTAAAGCTGTCACGTTGAAATCTCCGATTGCAATATGTGTTGCAGACCCGATTACTCCATCACAACATGCCTTAATGTAATATCACATCGCCATATTGCTAGTTTTAAAGCTGTGTCACGTTGAAACCTCCGATTGCGATATATGTTGTGGACCTGATAGGACTAACAAAACAGTTTAACATAATATCGCATCCATCAATGGTCAGAGCATGACGTGGACTCGATTGGAAGTATCAAAACGAGTTTATTGGAATATCACATCCGCTACGTCGGAAGTTGAGGCGATATGTGTTATAGGAATATCGACGATATTGATATCGGAAGTTAGAGCATGTGCACAACTTGAAAACCTCCGATATTCATGAAGTTGCGATATGCGGGATTAAAGTGATGACGTGGCATGTGGGACCTCCTGACATCCATTGTAATGTGGCTATAACATCTCGTATGTTGCTATGAGGTTTCCGTAAATAACAAGACTATGTTATATTTGGTTAAATATTAGCAAAAGACCGCTTTGGATATATTTTTAATATTCCACCTCATGCACAAGTCGGCCTCTCCTCCGATGAACGTGTCTTTTCATTATTGACAAAACTTGTATATATACTAATACAAGTCAAATACTTCACTTCAAGGATCGATCTTGATCTTACATCACAGAGTGGGAGATACAGTTCACAAATCATGAACTTGAAAGAGAAAAGGACAAGAGAGTTAAAGGTTGAGAAGGATTACTAGATATCTGAAACAGATAAAGCCGTAAAAGCTCGAACATATGGGACATTTTCAGTTTGGGTAAAGTCTTGTTCTGTGGACAATAACATTCAGAAGGGTCAGACCAAGTGAAATAGGCGTCTGTGAGTGGCTCGGAGCTACAACGAATTTGCAAAGAAATGGATCTTTTGTAGCTCGACAGAAGTGCAGACCTTGACTTGAAGAACATTCCGGTGGAGGTTTGATTAGTAGCTCAGATTAGTTCCTATCACTGTCTCGGGTTTGTGAAAGGCTCAGATAAATAAAAGACAGTCTTGTAGAATTTTCTGTGAAGGAGCTCGGTGGAAGAACTAACGTGTGAAGGTGTGAAGGAAGCCTCAGATCATCATTGTAAGGGAAAGTGCTACAGCACCAGGAGACAAATCTGGCTATACTCCATTGTAGTAAATAGACATGTTTAGAGCAGAACAAGGTTTATGACTTATCTATCTTTATTAAGAAAACTGAGGGGTTGGTGCTCTAGGGGTTGGAGCCTCTAAATCAGAAAAGGATAGGGTTGGAGCGCTAGAGGTCGGAGCCTCACAAAAGTCCAACTTGGTGCTGGCAACAGGTTGGAGCCTGGAAGATTAAAGGGTTGGTGACCTCAAATATCATTGTACTCAAATTTTGTAAAAGAGGATTGGTATCCTCATTTATTTATAATAAAATCCTTATTATTTATTTCTCTGTTTATAATTGTGAAGAGTCTTAACTGGTAAATATAACAATTGAAAAGAAATACTTATTCAACCCTCCCTAAATATTTCCAGCAAGAATGATTAGGGGTTGGAGTCAACAACTTTGACTACCAATCTGCCCCTGAACAAAGTACACTTGAATTACTTGCTGAAGGAGCGCTCACTCAACTCTTTTTGTCCATGTACCTTGAACACATCTGGTATGTCCTTTGCCACCTCTTGTGTTGCTCACAAGTAGTTTTGCTGTTCCAGATCTGCTTGCATCTTCAACTGCTCAAACTGGCACTATCAGTCTCTCTTGGCTGCTCCAAAATGATTGAATATAGGCTCATCAAATTGCTCTCTAGCTGCTCTCATGCTTCTCCAAGATAGCCAACTTGTAGGGACTTCAACTTCTGCCCTCTTATCTCTGATATGCTGCTCCAAGTCACAGAATGACAAACCTACATCTTGCATAATCAACCTTCTTGTAACTGAAATGCCTCCTTGTATTCACTGAACTAGGGCAACACACAATCAATCCTCACACAATGATCAGACCACTTCTATATCACTGAACTTGGGGCTTACTTGGTAGTGCACAAGACGCAGGAGGAAAGGAGGCTAAACAAACTGCCCTAGCCGCAATGCTTAAGAGGATGGTTTACCCGCAGTCCAAGAGAGAAGATCCCTGCTTCTATAAGCAGCCTAAAGGATGCCTAGCCGCAGTCCAAGCATGGAGATATAACACGAGTTAGGAGACCTATACACGCTGCCCTAATATGCAGGTCTATCTTGCCCTAGCCGCAGGTCTATCTTGCCCTAGTTGCAAGTCTATGATGCCCTAGCCGCAGGCCATTTCAGGTGACCGGATTGTTGCTACAGGAGGCCGAGGTGCATTTGGTGACTGTCTTAAGGCTGAGACAGATCCGAGAGGTTGTTTCTAGGGTCGAGAGGGCAGGCTGGTAGGCCAAGTAGAGGAGAAGCGAAACACTTGTAATTGGGTGATTGTTTGGGCACATTTTGGAGGAGGCCGTAAGCGACAACAAGGCTGTGCGGTAGGCCACAGGCCATACCACTACAGCAAGGGATAACGTGGGCTGTTTTGGGTCATGTTGTGCCCTAATCTTTAGTGTGGAGGCAGAGGGTTCACACTAGGGTAGGCTGCAAAGATTAAGGGCTGTTTGGTTGACTGTTTGAGGCTGTTGCAGTAGTCTAAGGTGCCCTAACCAGTCACTATCACAATAGCAGCAAAGCAGACTTGGAGTAGCAGTTTGTGTGATGTGTTGGGTCATTGTTGTGACCAAATTTGGATCAGTTTGTTGAGCAGCTTGTGGGTGCCAAGTTGGAGGCTTGATTGGGTATGTTTTAGGGCTGACGTGGGCCACAGTGACGCCCTAAACAGAACACAGTCATAACAGCAATGATACTTGCTGTAGCAATGGTACATGGGACAACAATGAGTACATGTTGTACAGTGCAACATAGTGCACAAAGGAGCAACAATGCATATCATGATGTATAGTGTGTATATGAATATTGCTGGACATTGGTGCAACAATGGGACAACATGGTAATGATGAGGTATTGCAGCAGCAGGATGATGAGGTATTGCAACCTACAATTGGGTGCAACATAGTGCAATGAAGAACTCAGCATAGTGCAACAGTATAGTGATGGGTACAATCATGATTAGTGAAACATGATGAGATGCAACATAGTGATGATGGGTGCAGCATGATGCAACACAGTGGGGTGCAGCATGATGCAACACAATGATAGGTGCAACAAGGCGATGGAGTCACCTTGGAGAATGGGTTGAAGCAACATGTCTTCAACTGAGTTCAGCTACCTCATGTATCATCTCTTCTTAGAGATGATCTATGCACTTATTTAGATAAGTCAAAGTGTTGACTTCTATTGTATATGTACTATCTGTCTCTCTCTCCGCTGAATTATTGAAGAACATATAAGAAGAATTGATGAAAGGTTCCCCACATTGGGGTTTGTCCCTGGCTAGCGCCACATCTTGTGTCCAAGTCTTGGCTTGTCTTCTGCGATTTATGTTTATGTTCTATCTGCAATTTACTATTATGCTGATGTGATTGCTAATCTGGAAAAGATATTGAACTAACTGTGACAATTGAAATAAGTTGCTTTAAGCTTAGAACATACCTAAAATTAACAATGACTAAACTAGGGCAACCAATACACAACCTTGTAATAGTGATATTAACCCTTCAACATTTCTGTACTTGGGCATCAACAATTTTTGTCCAAAACCCTATTGAACAAACCTCCACATCTGCAAATCTTGCTTCCTTTCTTCACTTCAAGATAGCCCCTTTCACATTTTCTCTACACACATCTCTGTCCACCCTTCCAACTGTACTAGAGATACATTGCATCCCTTTATTCCCACTGAACATCTGTGATCATCACTTGAGGAATGCTTCCCTATAGACAAAAAGATTAGGTCATCATCTTAGGGTCTCGACCCTCACACTCATGCTAAAAAAAGCCGCAACGGGACAAAACTTGGGGACTAATCTTGTGCTAAAGAAGCCTTGAACTAGGGAACTTAATCATCTGTCCTAAACCCTTTAGGAACAATCCTCCACATTAGTGATTCTTCTCCACAAAGACACGACCTATTTATCCTCCTTTTAGCCTCCACATAGTCTCAAGGATCTTGTTCCTGTGATGATCAAACTCATCCCTAATTTAGAGTTTAGATTGTTATTATTTCTGTGTCCTACCACAAAAAACTTCGGCCCTCATTCCTCCATTACTACTGCCCAAAATTCAGTGTATATGACCCTATTCCCCTCGGTCTCCTCTACTTCAACTCGGTCCTTATTCCACAACCAAAATAGCACACGTCCTGATGCTAAGAATTTCTCGACCCTCATGAACGTAGGGAAACTTGGTCCTAACACAAATCTGAACACAGATAATTCAGACCCTATTGCTGAGATACTCCACACGTCGTATGCGCAGAAATTTACCACATAATCTTCTTCAGATCACGACCAACCTTCCTCCTTGAACCTTTATCAGAACATGAGACAAAAGACCAACATCAAGATTCTTCTTTTTGCTCCTTATCTAGCTCGGCTCCTGAGATATGCAGCATCCTTTACTCTGTCTTTTCTTGAGAAGAAAATGCACTTGTGGATGATCAAATGAGGTCTCAACCACATTACTTTTAGTCTTCCATGAGGGCAACGATAAGTGCTCAAGGGGCAACATTCAAGCCTAGGATGACTTGAACTTTTGATAACAACCCCAACTAATATTATAAAGTAGGTTTCTTTTATTTGATCTCGTCACATCATCAAACCTTTAAGTGCCCCTTAGCCCTTCAAGGTTGCCCCACTTGATTTTGATGGTTAAACAAATAATTTCCTCTTGGGTCTTTGCCCACAACTTTGGGTCCAAAGCCCATTGCTTGGGTACACTTGCCCACAAAACCATTCTGTGTCAACTTCTCCCAAACCCAGTACCCTAGGGTTGTGGGAGTACCTCCCAAGCTACACAAATCAACACTAGGATTGAAGATTAACCCCCATCTAAGGTTAGAGAACAATATCATCGTCAAAGCTCATCCTTCTAGATCACCCAATAATCCGTATAAAATGCCCAAAAGCAAACAAGCATAAGCACACGATTGCAAACTGATTAAAGTACCTTTTGAGTAGAAGCCCACCTTCGTCCATGTGCTCATGTCGGATGGGTGAGAAGCATATGGCTGCTGCAAGTGGTAGAAAAATGATTGCATATCATTGGTTAGTTGTGGCTGTTAAGGGTTGCTTGTTGTGTCGTTGATCGGTTGGATGTCAAGAATAGGAGAAAAGTTTTCTCCTATAGGGTTATCCATTTTGGTGGGTCACAACCCATGTGGATTCGTCCTCACAAGTGTGGTTAGATCTTCACTCATGCGACTAGCAACTGGATCTCCCTCAATCATGTGGCCTTTCCGACAGATTATCCTCACACGTGCTGCTCCTGGGCAAGCCCCTTTCCTCACACACATGGCCTTACTGCAGTCTCTTGCTCCACATGTATGGCTTCAGCAAAATTTGTGCTTAGAAATTCAACATGTTCTTCCTCCCATCCACTGAGTCTCCTTCTGAAAATTTTCTATTGTAACTTTTCCTTCTCTCCAGCCTAAAGTCTTTCAATCATTTGAGAAATCTCTCTCTCATATTTGGAGTTCACTTGCCACTTGAGTTGTGTCTTCCTCCCTTTAGGGTGTCTTTTATTATTCTTGATTAAGTTAGATCTTAGACCCTAATATCCCAAGTGATGGATGGCTAGGATTAAATTCTAGCCCGCTTGAGATTAGATCTAAGTCACTAAAGTGAATAATTCACTTTTCCTTAGACATCCTTAGCTCAATAGCCAACGTTAATCAATTAATTAATCGATGTGGTTTTCCTAAGTTAGACTTGGGAAAAAGATCATAATAGATGTTGATTTTATAGTGCAATCAAGACAAGCACAAATTTTCTACCAGATATTTACTTCAAATTATACAATTACTTCTTGAACAAACTTAGATCATTAAGCAATTACACTTCAGGAAATTTCAACCATAAATTTACCCTGAGAAAACCACAAAACTAGGGGAAAAACCCAACAACCTTTTCTTAGGAGAAATTGTCCATTTCAATCAATTTGTACCTCTGAATTCC
The DNA here is from genome assembly GCA_000404065.3 of Pinus taeda. Classification (NCBI taxonomy): domain Eukaryota; kingdom Viridiplantae; phylum Streptophyta; class Pinopsida; order Pinales; family Pinaceae; genus Pinus; species Pinus taeda. Next base: position 12,841 of record APFE031622508.1, read on the forward strand.
ATTCAAAATATCATTACATTGGCCAAGCCAAATTCCAAGTCAAACTAATCAAAGGAGAGAGAAAGTCAAAGTTATGCTCACAAGTCAAATTTGGTCAAAGTGGCCAAAATTCGGCCCTACTGCTCCACAAAAAAGTTTAGTCAAACTGCCCTATTTGCCTTGTGGTCAAAGCCAGTCAACAGTGCGGTGAACATACAATTTTCTTGCTTCAAATATTTGGACGAGATAGGTCAAAGATGCCCAGAATATTCCCAGAAGATTTGTCCTTCACTCAGTCAGAGATTCCAGGTCAAAGCAGGCAGAATATGCCATGGTCAATGTTGGTCAATGGCAATCAAACTTCACTTGTCAAAGAAACTTCTCCACACATATGAGCATAAATCTTCTTGTTGTAGGTGATCCAAGTTGTGTTGATGATGCCAGTTGACCACTACGTGTCAATGACCCATAGCAGTACACCCCCTTTTTTTACAAGAGGGATAGCGCCTGATCGATGTGTCCATGCCGTCCAACTTTCATCATCAACCTGATTTTCATGTTATAATGTAAACCCATTCTGCATGTATATGATGTAAATAATCTTAACAGATCTGTGTCATGTATGTAATTGCCTAGGTAAACCTATATTTCTGGTGACAATCTACATTCCAGGAGGTTTTTTTGTCTCACTGGTCCATTCTTTGATGGTCGACAGAGTTTTCCTTCAGCCTTACCCCAAAGCTAGAATGAATTTTGTCATCAGGATCTTAGGCGAGTCCTAGTTTTATAGATCGAGTCTATGTAAAAGTGATTTGGGAATAATTCTAACTATTTGGTTATGTTATTTTATTACAAATTGCTTACTCTGCTGGATTATATTTGTGTCGTAGAAATGGGTAGTTTGTGAGGGTCTATTTCAGATGGGTTTTCCCCCTTGTGATGTAAAATATATGAAAATTATAATGTAAAGTGTCTTGAGGGTTGGAAAAATAATTTATCCCCTAATAGGTTAATTAATTAAATTTTCTGGCAAAAAATTAATTAAAATCCTATAGCCAGAAATTTAATTAATTATAGGTTCTAGGTAAATTTAAATTTTCCAAAGGAAAAATTCGTGGGTCCCTAAAATTCAAATTTTAAAAGGTCCCGGGACTGAGGTAAATTAATTATTTTGCTAAATTTTAAGCGTTTGGTCCATTGGGTTTAAGTCAAAGTCAAATTTTTTAGGAAAATAATTCATAATTTTAATTTTGAGTTAATTAAAATGCATTTAATTGAAAAATTTGAATTTCCTCAAGAATTTAGAATTTTGACGGATGAGATTAAAAGAAATTTTAATCCTCATCAACAGTCGAGATTGCTTTGACAAGGATCACTTGAATTAGCCGTTGGAGGATTTATCTTTAAATAGGAGGTCATTTGTCAGTCAGTCCATCTGATCTCTGGATCGTGTACTAAGCTCTCAAGCTCTCTTGTATACTTTCTTGAATTAATGCAAAAGTCTTTGGGGTTTCAACGTGTTGTAGTGTTCCTGTTCATGAATTTATGGTAACATTGTTTTAATTTCTGCTTAATATTATGTGAAAACTATCAATCAATAGCTCTCTTAGAATAATCTGAATACAGGTATCTTATTCAGTTTGTTGGATCTAGGGTAACATTTTTTATTTTGATTGAAGTAGCAGGTATCTCTATTTCTTCCGAATTTTATTGTTGTTCTATTTATCTACTTGATTTGATGGTTGATCTAGTGTTTGCATAAGATCTCTCAGGTTCTCATTGAGTGTTTGGGGATAGTCTTCGGTTGGACCAACCAACTCTCAACACATATTTTCTGAAGAGCCTACTTCATATAAGCCTCAGGATTTATATAATGATAACCTTTTTTTCTGCAGGGTGTTTTTGGGCTAGTACCTCTAAAATTTCAAAGTCTTTTAAATATTTTTTGCAAATTTTGGATAGATTTGGCTATTAAGAGCTTTACATTATTAGATCTGGGAGCGGAGTGGGACTCATACTCCTCATATCTGATAGATCTGTAAATTATTTGTATAGATCTATAAATTATTTGTATAGATCTTTTATTTACTTGTGTAGATTTGAAAGTTTGTAACATAGTTTTGAATTTCAACACTTGGGTTTTTAGGATTTTCTCTATTTTTGTACATATTGAGTATTGGTTTTTTCTCTTTTCACTTGTGCAGGAATAGATTTGAGAAATCAGCCAAGAAAATCTTCAGATCTGAGCTAGATCTAGACCCTGGAGGGCAAGATCTGGGCTCAAAAATTGTGTGCAGGAATAGATCTGAGAAATCAGCCAAGAAAATATTGAGATCTGAGTTAGATTTAGCAGTGTTGTTAAAAGCGCAATTAAATCGCGCTTTTTTCAAAAAATCGCGAGTTTTTCCCTAGCCCGATTTAATCGCGCTTTTTATAAGAAAAAAGCGGGCTAAATTTTTTGCTGTTTTTTTGGGAAAAAACGCGTTTTGTCCTTCGAAAAAAGTGCGTTTTTTTGGGAAAAAAGCTCAGGCTGGTAGGGCAGCGCGATTTATAATGAAAAATTGAAAAAAAAATGAAAAAAATGAATATTTTTGTACCAAACGATTTTTTTTCTGCTTTTTTCCCGATTTTTCCGATTTTTTCCGATTTGTTCCCCACGCCGATTTAATCCCGCTCGCGCTTTTAACAACATTGTGATTTAGACCCTGGAGGGCAAGATTTGGGCTTGAAGATTGTGTGCAGGAATAGATTTGAGAAATCAGCCAAGAAAATCTTCAGATCAGAGATTTTTTGAAGCAGATCTAGGGGTTTTGAGACAGATCTAGGCCCTGGAGGGCAATTTCTTGTCCCAAATTTTTTTACAAGGCCAACCATTAAAGATTTTGCAATAAATCTGAAGATCTGAAGCAATATATATATATTATATTTTTTTTTTTTTTTTTTTTAGAATAAGGGTTTCAAGTTTTGGGGCTCCTAAGGCTAGATCTGCCTTGTCCTAACCCAACGCTAGTTCTATTGTCTCTTTGCTAGCTCTCATTTGTCCTAGATTCCCCTTGCTCCATTTTTGATTTGAATATTTAATTTTCTAAAGCTAATCATTGGTGGGTTTGCAGAAAATTTAGTAAAAATTTGTGTTTCAGATATTGAATTTTTTTTGGCAACTTGGGCAAATGATCTTCAAGGCCTAGGGCCTAACGGTTTGATCTTGAGACCAACTTTTTCCTCACTATTTGCCACAACAGTCATATACCTTTCTAATAGTGGTGAAACACACATCTAAGTGGTTTGAAATTAATTAAAAAAATCACTAAATACATTAATAAGTCATTTATGTTTGATGTGTATCAAAAATTTGGCGTAGATCTACATTTTGGGTCACTATTATCTCTGAATAATTCTATTTCTGAAGTCTGAAATATAACAGTGGCAAAATTTCATGTGGGTTAGCCTAAAATCAGTTCCTAAGTTGTCTAATACATTAAGGTATTAATTTCTTGAGTTGGGCATTTATCATTAGGCTTATTTCATGTTTTAATTGCTGGCTGTAATAAGTATATCAGATCTTATATAATTCCGGAAATCACATCATAACAGTCTGGAAATTTTTGATGATTCATGTGGGCAAGTTTGAAAAAATTTTGGTAAATTTTTGGCATAATGATATCATTGATAGCTTATTGTTTTCATTGTCATATTGCTGTTGTCATAAAGTTTTTCTTACTGCTGTCCTAAAAATTAATTTTTGAAAATTAAGTACTCTGTCATGGAATTGTGATAAAATGCATATCTTTTATTTCATAAATTGAGTATTTTTTGAACATCTGTTGATGTTAATTGCAAAGAAGTTTTTGTTCTCTTTGAGCTATAAATGTATCAGAAAGATTTGAAATAAGTTTGTGTTCTAATTGTAATATCTTCAGGGGTTTAATTTTGAGTCTTCATTTAATAAAGTGAGTATTTCATTTGGGTAATTGGGGGCTTTTTGCTACATAAGTGTTTTCCCATCCTCAAGTCTAGCTTCATCTCATCTTCTGGTGCATTTGCATATAAGTTAACTTTGCATAGATAAAATTTATTTCCAAGTATAAGCTTGGTCGATAGACAGATAAATCTCCATCCGTCTTTTCTTGAGAAGCTTGTTTGAATAGTAATTAAAACGGTGAGCTTGCAGTCGTCAGAGCCACAGTTCTTTGCAGTGTCGGAGGCACCAAGTATGTTAGAAGTTCAGGAGAGGTATTGTTAATCACACCTTAGTGTGCTTCTCCT
>APFE031622521.1:882-21992 GCA_000404065.3 Pinus taeda
ATATATATATATTTTAGTCTAAATATATTCTGTGATCTATGGATTTTAGTCTAGGAAAAATCCTAAATAGATATATGATTATTTTATGATTTGTGCGGCTGGCTGGAAAATTATAGGGAAAATTAACAGCACAAGCAGATTATAGAATCTGCAAAAAAAAAACATAAAGACATTAGTTTGATTTTCCTATAACAATCACTTTACAATTCCCAGATTGTTAATTTATGGGTGGAAAAAGTATGAGGGTTAATTTGAGGTCTTTAAGGCCTTATCTCAACTAAAATTTAACTGAAAAGTGAATTTCAACAAGTTATAAATTACTTTTGAGAATTTTGATTGCAAACTATTTTGGTTATTTCATTCAGAAATTTCGATATTTAATTATAAGTTTTAAAATTGGCTGGAAATCACTAAAAAATTACTCTAATATTTTAGCACTATATAGTAAAAGAGGGGTTTTAGGATGGATTTATTCACTTGTATGGCTGAAAAACTCTGAAATTTTGTAGATACATCTTGGTACAATAATATAATTTTCATATATGCAGTTCCAAATAGCTAGATACGAGTGTAAAATTATCTTGAAATAAAACTTGTACCTATCTTTGGTTAGATTTAACAATAAACTCTAAATTTCCTAAGCAAAATGCTTACTACAATGATAAAAATAAAAAATCAACCAGCTTAATAACCTAAACTAATTGCAGAAAAATAAAATATTTAATTTTCAAATATAGAGATGGTTGTTCGATAATATGAGTGCCCTTTACTTTACCTCACCTTTGTTGAAATGTGAAGTTAACACCCTATGAAATCTATATTGTTGGTTGAATTCAAGGAAGTGGGTTTGGTCTTGGATGAAATTAACCCTATTATTTCTTAACTTTCTTGGTGACTTTAGAATTATCTTTGTAATATAAGAACTCTAATGATAATGTAGAATGATCATTACGATGCTAGAATGAAATAATAACTGAGGAATTTTGTATTTGATAAAAATGACCTCTCTTATCAGAGTTAAAAAGCAACAAAAAGGAGATAAATTTGACCGCAAGAGAAGATTTTACGCAAATTAAGTGCCTAGTCGTTAGAATATTATGATGTTGGTATTGAACACAATGGAGAAAAATACTTTAACGAAAAATAACTAACCATGTTGGATGTTGCACCACTTCCCATTCCAATGTGATATGCATGACCACCAACCTATGACCACAAAAATCTTAGAATGAGTAGAGTAAGTGAGTAGTAAAATTTGTACAAGACCAAATTATGGAAAACATTGATGATATTACACATTGCAAGTACACATACATTTTTAATGTTCAAGAAAACTAACCTTGACAACAAGCATTATGACATCAGGTTATCCCTTATCTATATGTTGATGGTCAATCTATCACATAGATGGCAAATGTGAAGAACATCCCCATGCTAAATATCTCAATTTTCTACATAAGGTTGATCCAGATTTAAATAGGAATGCAACAAATTACATATATAACCATAAATACAAAGATGCAGTAGAAATAAAACTTCATATCATTAATATCAAATACTTAAATATGCTTACAAACAGAATGGAAATAAGACTAGCTCGGGTGATGGTAGCTTATCTCTGAGAAGAAATGTGGTAGCTACATGCCTCTGAACTGTGTTACAATGAGGCTCAAGGGCCTTTTTATTATTGAACAATAAGAGTAAACCTTAAACAACCAAACCCTTAACCCAAGGAGATGTAACACCAAGAGTTTATGGGCCCCGTTGGGGTGAGTTGGACAACCAACTTGCTGGGGTCACGACTTGGTCATATTATCTCCATTTGAAGTGCATAATAACCCGTTGGAAAGATCTATCCAAGGACTACGATAGAAAAGATGATTTTAAACAAAAAATTGCAGTAAATTGCCAAAAAATGTCGTTTAGGGCCTCAAAACAGCTCCGAAAGTTGAGGACCCAAAAAACTGCTAAAAATAGTAAATTGTGCTACAATTAAGGAAACTAAAAAACTGAAAGAAGCAATGGTGGGGGTCCAAGTGGAATTGGCGGGTGGTCACCAATATCCACCTGGATCAAAGGTGTTCTTCAATACTAAATGTCAAGACAATGTCTAGAACCTGGCTGATTCCTGCATTAAACATGATTGGTTTAAGCCATTCCTATCGCTCACCATTTGGTAACATCATCCTAAATGTTCATGTGTACCCCCACAATGTTAACAAAAAGTAGATTACACACTTAAGTTGGGATTTTAAGCTTGCATGGACATCAAAATCAACAAATAGAAAATCATAGGAACCCAATATTGCAATGATCAATAGAGAAAACCTTAATCAAGGGCTCTCGAAACTTGTTGTCATAATTGGATGCACCATTACTTGCATCAATTAGGATCTATTAGATATATTTAAACATGAATTAAATTAATAGAATTCACAAGTTAGAATGGCTTGAAGATTCAACATGGAAGCATCAAGTAAACAACAGGCTTCCAACAACAAAATAACTCTAAGATTTCTAGAGATGTGAATAGGCATTTCAAGGAAAATGTTAATTGGCATCAAGAAATTTAAAGACCTAAAATCTACTAACATGTTGAAATTTTCAAATAGTTTAATGTTGGATATAAAGAATGTGAACAAGTAATTGTATTTAAGCATGTTAATAAGATATTTTCGGTATATGAATTATATATAGTGAGTTTTTTGGTCATTGAAATCATATCTTTCTCAAATGATACATATGTACCACGTGGAAAAGGCCACAAAGGAGGACAATAAACTTTTCACCCAATATTGCTATTGGATTTTCAAGTTGTACACATAGGTGGGGCCAATTAGTCAACATTAACTACCATTAGAAAGATAATCTATTGACAACTGAACTCATTAAATCACCTAACCTCAAATATATGAACGTAAAAGAAATTTCCTTAGGGATTTCCTATCACAATAAATCCCGGAATCTCTTAGTTCACAAATAATAGGTGAGACTTTTGAATAGTTTTATGCAACAACCTACAAAAGAAGAATGATATGCAAACTTTTGCACCAAAATTTTTTGTGTTTACAAATTAACAAATGGATTCATGCAAAAAATAATATGTAAATGTTTAATACATAATTGACCAATGAAAACATATCAAAATTTTAAAGTTTAAAGATATAATGAGACTTGTGAAAAAATCATTCATTTTCCTAGGTGACCTATTTGTACTATTAGTAAGGAATTGGACGTTGATAATGGAGATAAGTTGAACCAAATAAAGTGCACAATGGCCAGGGGTAAGGAATTAGTTAATTAGTTGCAAGACCAAATGGACAAGTGATCAAGTAATGTTGAATCAAATGAGAAAATCAATAATGGAAGTGCCAGTGAAGGAATAACTAAAGGGATTTAATCATGTGGGCAAAATTCACTAAAATATCATTGTCAATCAAAAAATGGGTCTAATGGTTGCAATGGATTCATGTTGATGGAGCATGACCAAGGGGAATAGTGTCATTAAAGCCATTTGTTTGATGAGGAGTTGTTGATAGGAGTTTGGGTTGATTGTGATGTTGTCAATGGAAATGTTGGTCAATTAGAATGTGCCCAATAATTATCTTATTGATGAATCTTTTTAATGACTTCAAAAAAATGAATGGTTTTTCCTACTCATCTTGGCCATGAGTGCTACATGATTATGGAACTGAATAAATCAAATCATAAGGGGCTTGGGTAAAAAACAAGACAAAACTTACAAGGTGAAATCCTTGTCAATCCATGAACTTCCTCATTGCACGCATGCTAAATATATGAGAGATTTTCATTCCACATTTTTAGATGGTTGTGATTGTAAAGTCGCAACAATTGTACCAAAGTGTGATTGAGCACAATGACTTGTATATTATTGAAATGAAGTACTCCTCTTAAACTTGTTATCCATCAAAGCACATAAGGTGGTCCAAAAGTGGCTAAGAAACCTATTTTCCATGTTCTGCACAATATATGTAGGTAATATAAAATGCACCCACATATATGGGAAGAGCAATCTCACCACTTCTTTCCTTGTCATCGAAGCTTTTCAAAGAATGAAATTATGAACATGAGAATCTTGTTGAACGTGTAGCAAAAATATAATTAGCATGTCACCTTGTTTCTAGAAGTCCTCTACCAAAGTCTTTTGACATACTCCCGCAAATTCTGAAGCATGGAGAAGGCAAAGATGCAACCCCAATTTTCCATTTTTAGGTTTTGATATGCTATGCCAAGCACACCCCCCACAAGTCATTCGACATTCATTTGCATATGTAGCTAATAAAATTACATTTGTAGGTTAGCCAAAGCTTTATGCACAAAAAAGTTTTGTACAACGCTTGAACCTATCCCTTAGAAGTAATAGACAATGTTCCACTCTCAAAAGACAAATCTATGCATAGTTGTTAAGTATACCATCATTGACATGGAATCCTTGGGTGCAACACCTTATCTGCATCAATACACCACAATGGTTCCATGAATTGTAAAAATCTACAATCAATGGCATACACATCCACAAAATCCTACATACCGAATGTGTTGAGCTTCAATAAGACTATCAAAGGAACCATTAGAAATATTGACAAAATTTGCAATCCATTTTTGGGTACCTTATACCTAATGACCAAGTTAAACTATTGTAGATATGCATCCAATATAAAAGTTTATATTGCTACAACTTTAGTTGAGTTTGCAAAAAATGCAATGATTTATGGTCAAAGTGTTATAATTGTTGCCTTATTGAGTAAACAATGTATCTAATGATTGATTGATTACATAATGACATACATCCAGGTAATAATTACCACCATGAAAATTTATGAGTGATGGACATATCAATGCATGAACCTTTCCATCGACCCCAGTTGTAGAGTATTCACTTCTCTTGGTCCAATTACATATGTATACATGTGAGTATTACAATGATCAAAATTCCCTAGAGTGCATTATCCAACATGAACACTAATAGTCAACCTTGTAATTGTGCTCAAAGTTGCTCATGATTTCAATACCAAATCAGGTCATCTTTGTCATGCACTTCTTTGTCAACTTTTACTATTGGTGCTAGCACAAAACCATTCTTGGCTTGGATAGACCTAATGAGGCACCTATATAGAACCACCAAACTCATTCTTGGAACTGACTATGTTCAAATGTTGGGACCATCAACTATCTTAGTCATGCAACGAAATTTGTTATTGGTGTAGGCACAAGAACTTAGACAAGGGAAAAAGATAATCATGACAGAAAAAGATTTACAAAGATAATTTTGTACATGGAGTGTGTCTAAGAATAATTTGATTAGCATCGAAGAGTGCTCCAAGGAAGGAACATTGTCCTATAATTCTCTAAGGTGTGAGTAAAACAAATTTAAGAGAATTTCAAGAATAGATTCTTAAGAACTCTCCTGTAGTGATTGTATTTGAAGCGTGATCCTACATTGGGAGCAAAAACCCCTGATGAATTCACTATTAACACAGTTTTGTATAATTTTAATTAAATGTTGGTCAAGCTCTTGCACTCTTTCCTGATTGCTCCACTTTTTGGGTTGAGTCTATCGACTTTTCTTTTATCTTTTGAGATCCTATTGTCATTTGATATATGATTCCATATTTCAATCTGTGCATGACATTCAACTTGAGATCATCAATCACAAAAAAACATCAACTATGGTCAATTTAATCCTATATCAACTTCTCCCATGCTTGAAAGGTCAAGCCAAGAAAGGCACACAGTTTAGGGCACAAGCCATTATATTACTTGTTTTCCCCTTGTTTCGTACTAGATTAAAATTTTCATCTAAAAACAAATATACATGGCTTCCATCATGTCCATCAAATATGCAATTGGGTTTATTATTTGTTGTCTCAGGTTGTGTACTATTTATAAAACCTACAATATTCCCTAATGCTTTTGGCCTTCCATTAATATACATAAACACTCCTTTATTTTTATCGGTGTCTCTTAGTTGTGTATAGTTTACAACCACTCCATATCTCCACATACCTTGTGTATATTGGACCAAGCACATATAATATTTGTAATTGTAATAAGGTCTAACATACATAATCCATTTAGTGAATCTGTCGTAACAAACCTTTATGTCGTCCATGGAAAATAGCCCCAAGCCATGTAATTACGATGAAGCATGCGATTTATCCTCTCATTGAGACAAACATTAGTTTTTACTTGAGAACGATCCTTGGGTACCCATCATTTCACTAGATGTTTGTACCTCAAGGGCACCTTGATGTATTTTATGCTCTCAGCATCATAAGAACATGACCCCCCTTCAGCAAGTAAAAATTCCATATGTCTACGGAATTTTCTTATGATCTTCTTACCTCTAGTTGATCATTGTCTATTGGACATACTAGATCTCTAAATTTCCTCCCCTCTACTTGAACTTCCCTTGCTCAACGAAGACAAATCTAACAGGTACCTATTTGGTTGTACCTTAAGTCCATCGAATGAGAGAAGCAATTAGCAAATTGATGGTGTGTATATATTTGAAGCTATAGGCTAGGCTTTGGCTTGCAATGATACCTTTGTATGTTGTGATTCATATCAGAATAGAATTGGTTTCATATATTTCACTATTTAAATACCCAATGTTAACGAATATTCAATATGTATCACGATACATCCAAGTGTGCTTATATTCCATTCAAAGTATAAATCATTATTTTATTGTGAGCGCATAATGAATTGTCAAGCTGGAATACAAATTCCTTTTCTTTTATCAATGTTTTAAAACAATAACTCCATTTAGTTATGGAGTTATGGTTTCAACCCAACAACTCAAAATATTGTGGTGAAAAATGTGAACACTAGGCTTCTTTGATAGTTCACATTTACATATATAAACTATATACATAGTTCCATGCATAACAATTTATCACATCTGTTAGCTCCCTATACCAATAGGTTTCATTTTTCATAATTGACTGGGGAAGTGCCAAATATGTTCATTCTTTTTATACTGCAAAGGTTCCATATGTTGATCAATCTTCACATTGCATAGGTGGTTAACCTGTGCCACAATTGATGATTAACCAGACAACTTAATCCTGGCTAGATCATGTTCGAATTTCACTTGTCTAAGAATAGAGAATGGAGGCCTGCACAAACAGTTTAAACTTGGCAGGCCAATAGTTAGGCAGAGAAGCAAAGGGTCTCAACAACTTAATCTGAGCCCTGGAAGAAATAAGGGTAGACTTAGATAGGAGGGCAGCCAAAAGAAAAGAAAAGAATCAGGGTTTTCTAGTTCAAGTGCACCCAATAAGAATGAAGAAAAAATGTTAGGTATACTAGGTTGGGTAGGCAGTTTTGAAGGTACAAAGGCATGTTTTGTGAGAAATTTGCTCTTTAGAATGGCTTGCCATCTCATAAAATCATGGGGCACCATGGCAAGGTGGCTGACTAACTCCCCTCCTCATCTTCCCAAAGAAACATTTACTAACACTCCCCCCAAAGGGTAAAGAGATCTGCTCATTACCTTTAGCCCCTTTAGCCTACTTCATTTCATGTCAAAACTAAGTGAGAAGATGTTTTACCTAGGCAAAACAAGCCACATTTCTTGTGTAAAAAGTCTTGATTTTATCTTCCCAAAGTTTCCTAAAGCTTCACCATTGGTCATTCATTCCTCTCCCCTTGGCCTAAGTTTTCACTTTATAAAACTTAGCCTAAGCCATGCAAACCCCTCCCCCACAATCATATTAACCTACTAACCTTACTGTAATAACTCCTATGAATAGCTTCCCCCCCCTTTGTATATAAATACATAAAATACCCCCAAAAAAATAAGTACCCCCACCCTGGGCTGACTATAGCCATATTTTACATTTTTTTTAAGGGAGCTATTGGCCCACCAGGGGCCAATAGCAACCCTCCACACACCCATCAGGATTTATATAGCCTTTGGCTAAATAAATAGCCAAAACCCACAATTTTGCCTGAAAAAACCCACTTTTCTTAAGTCCGCGGATACATAGAAAAACATTATAAAACATAAAAAATTAACGTGGGTCCGCCACCATTAAAGACTCGCCAGCTCGATCACCCGCCAGCCGTCCGATCGCTGCTCTGAGATTTGATGGTAGTCGGTGATTTCGGAAGCCCCAGCTTGCCGAAGAATAGCGTCTGGGGGATGGGCGGTATTTCCGCCGTACCGAGGACGCGTGTCAAGCGCTCGGTATGTTCGGAGCCCCCTCCCTCGAAACCACTTTCCCCAAAAAGCGGTGCGATATTACCGCTTACCACTTGCCCCCTCCCTGCTGACGTCATGCTTATGTCACTTGATGACGTCATCCCCCATGTCATATGCCATGTCAGCCTCTGTACCCACTAAACGAAAAAATGACATCATGCTGACGTCATCCCAAAAAAGCGCCCATAACCCGCCAAAGTCAAATTTGCAGGTAAAAAAGGTAAATGTAATGTTTTTTACCATTCTCTGTTTATTTTCTCCGCGCACCTGTACATGCAAACTGCATCGAAAAACACCCTTTTTGACCGTCCAAATCTGCCAACCAGCAAGCACAATGTCCAGCTCGGCCCCTCAACCCACCTGGTCGCCTGCAAGTCGCCCATTTCACTGAGAATACAGGTATTTTCCATCAATTCGCTCCCGACCCTATTTTCCGTTAGTTTCTCTGTAAATTTAGCACCAACACCCACAATTTAAAGGAGAAAACACTGTGTTGTTGCCCACAAGTCCTCCATAAGCCTCTAAGGTGCCAAATTCACTGAAAATCCATACAGTCATCTGAAATTGAGCTCATCCGGCCCTATAAACACCCCGAAGAGCCTCCCAGGCCGTCTTTTGCCCACAATTGAAGTCCACTGTGCCAAAAAGCCCATTGCTCCTACTTCTCCAATTGATATCATTGTATAGAACCCAATTCAAGCCAACAAACCAGTTCTAACTGTGAAAATCCCAGGGAAATCTTTGAAGCCCTCCTCCTGCTCATTTTTTGCCTGCACAGAGCCAGAAATTCCAATTCTAAAAGTAATATAGCTAAGCCATGGAAGGTCCAGTGGCCTTAAACATCACTCCCCTCAATGCACCCCACAAAGAGTTAGAGCATTTGCCCTTGGCTGATAAAGGTTACCTAATCCAAGACCTTGAAGGTTTCCAAAACCATCTTCAGGCAGTCTGTCAGCTCAGAAATAGTCACTTTAATCAAGAAGATGTATGTGGTATTTGGGAATCAAACTTTCCCAGATATTACCTCCCCTCTGTGAACATCTTCCCTGAGATCATCCACCTCTGTTTTGAGAACTATGAGCCAGCAAACAGAGCCATTAAAAGTCCATCTGGGACTAATCTTTTCTATATCACTCCTGACTCTATCAACCAGATGTTGAACTTTAAGCGAACACAAAACTAGTTTCCTCTTACCATGAAGTACTTGCTGGATGAAGGTCCCAAAATCTCCAGCACAAAAATAGCCAGAGTTGCCAAAGTATTCATGATGGCAGATAGACAGCCCCAACACCCACCTCCTTTTCATTATGGCTCCTTCACTGAAATGGGTAGGTTAGTGGTTGATATGATATCTTTTGTGTTGGGGTTCAAGACAAGTGAGCACATTGATGAAACCATACTAGTTATGTTGTCCAATTTTACCCAAGGGAAGCCCCCTGCTGCCAGGTACAATTATGCCAAGTTCATTGCCAATAAAATGCATGACTAATTGTTGAGGCTGGATAGGGAGGGAATCTTCAAATATTCTTCCTATATATATAATCTATTTTTATATTTCCAGCCAGATATCTTCCAATTCCCCATTAGAAAATTGGACCACAAAGGGGAGAGGAGGTCTGTTATTTTTTGGACTCCAATCTTTCATGATACACCTCTCCCTACTCTTATTGTGAGTTTATTGATCTATTTGTGTACCCTGTCTCTTGCCTCTTGATGAGAACTCCTCCTCCCAGACTGACACCTGATATGAAAAGGATACTATAGCTCTCCAAGAACTATAGAATAGGTGAATGGTATTTCTACCAGAATCACACTATTCTCAGAATATATGGCTGTGAGCTGTGCCCCTACAGGCTGCCTAGATATGTGCCAATGAGACTCTTTTCCTTGGAATATTTCAGGCAATTCATTAACTTAGCTCTGAGCCACTTCCATAGCACACAGAAAAAGGCCCAATTGAAACTCAGAGACCAATTAGGCTCCTTTGTTATGAACAAGAAAGAGGGATGGAAGGATGCTAATGACCTATTGGGTCAAACATACAGACTCAAGAGAATCTTTTGGTGGGTTCCCTATGAACCATATGGCTTCATCAATGCAAGAAGGATAAAATATAGGCTAGCATCCTATGAACGTTGCCGCATCCCTGACATAGAAAAATATGCCAACCAAGATGACTGGTTGGAGGGCACCCTAGTTGAAGAGTTGATTGAAGAAGAAAAAATGTAACAAACCATGAAAGATTTGGAAAAAAACTTTTGACTTGGAATCTTGTGGGCAGGTGTCTTTCAAAAAGCCACAGCCAACTGGGGAGAGCTCATCAACTGCCACAACTGCACAACAGGTTGCCTAGGAAAGGACTACACCAACAACAGGGACAATAAAGGGCAAGGAGTTGGTAGTGCTAGAATAAGAAATCATGGAAGAGCAGCCTTCTACTTCAAAGGAACAGGGGCAAGGGGAAGCCCCTTCATTACAAACACAAGCACCAGAGGTACCAACACTGCAGACTCCTCTTCCTGAGGAGAAAAGCAAGAAAAGGGACCGAGAAGAGAGCACACCTGCAAGTGGGTCAACAGGTCAGCAAGAGGCCAAGAGGAAAAGAGTAGATCCTCCTAAAGAGGACACTG
The DNA here is from genome assembly GCA_000404065.3 of Pinus taeda. Classification (NCBI taxonomy): domain Eukaryota; kingdom Viridiplantae; phylum Streptophyta; class Pinopsida; order Pinales; family Pinaceae; genus Pinus; species Pinus taeda. The sequence continues at coordinate 11,743 of APFE031622521.1, forward strand.
TGGAAGACATCACTGAGAGCCCAAGAGGAGAGAGCCGTTAGCCAACAGACCTCTACAAGCTCTCATAGACAAGAAGGAGGGAGACAGCATGGAATGGAAGTCTCCTCCTCAAGATCACAAGCAAAGAAACCAGCAGAGATCAAGCAGTCATTCAAGGAGATTAAGGCTCAGAATGAGTCATTAAGAATTCAATTGTATGACCAGTTTCTTAAGATGACACCCTCCAAATAGCATAGACTAATGGCAGCCTATGACATGAAGAAGGAAAAAATGGTTTTCAGCCATTTCAAGGCCAAAGTTTAGCACCCCCAGTCTATAGCTGACTACATAAGGACCAATCTAGAGGTCCTTGCCAGGGACATTCACCCAATGGATCAAATCGAATTACACAAGAAAACAGGTGAAATGGTCTATGCCACACTGGCAGACAAAGCAATGCTGGCCCACCAATTGAAAGAGTCACTGAGTAACACATATGCTCAATTAGACTTAGAGAAGATCTCTTCTCTAGCCAAAGACAACGACATAAAGACTCTGGAGGAAATAATTGTTGAGTTGGGACATGATCCCAAGGATGCCAAGGCCACCAAGGCATTGATTAAAAAGAAGGAGGAGGATATTGCTGCCCTCAGAAAGCAGTTGAAGCTGCCTATAACCATGCATCCCCAAACAGCAGAGCTAGCACAAGAAAAGGCAGAAGAGGATTTCATGGATCTATTAATGAGAATGAACCAAAGGCTGATACAGACATAGCAAGAGCTAGAGAAATCATTTCAAACTAAGCAGGGAGAGTCAACCTCCCAGCTACCCCAAACAGCTCCAACAATTGTCTCTACTTCCCCCACAGACACAGCAGCAATTCCTCCCATTGAACCATCAGTGACAACAGGTACTGAGATCACAGATGCTACAATAGCAACAACAAGAGAGCCTGAGGCCAGCATGAAAATGGAGGAAATGATGAAGGCAGTAAAAGAGCTAGAAGCTTAAATGTTAGAGCTAAGAGAGACAAAAGAAAAGCTAACCAAGTTAGAAGCGAACAATGACAAATAAAAAATGACAGTAGCAGAGAAGACTAGAGAAGTGAAGGCCCTGGAGAACAAGGTGAAAACACTGGAAAAGGATCTCACCTTACATAAACCTCTGGCAGATATCAAAATGTTTTTGTGGACTAAGATTGGTCAGTCCATTACTGACCAATGGAGGTCAATTCAGACAATGTATGAGAAAATGGAATTAATAGACAGGGCACAAGAACAAATATAAAGGGCCTGGGCATCATAGGAAATATGCCTGATTATGCCAATGCACTTATCCATTTTTTGAATACCAACACCAAGGAACAATTGGCAGCTTTAGAAATCAATGACAGGACAGGCACCATTTTGACAGTAAAGAAGGTGCTAACGATGAGGACTCTTATACAGACTCTGGAAAGAAGGTGTCAGGAGATGCAGATGGATATTAATACCTTCACAGAGAAATTGACAAGCTTGCAGCAAAGGGGTTTACCCAGTCTAGTAACAGGCAACCAAAAGCTGTTATCTCATCACCAATATGCTCATCGGGTGAACTTGTATGTAACAAATCAGACCACTGCATCGTCCAGCAGCTCAGAAAACATAGGACCTCCTTCTGGACAAAGCTTGTATGACAAATTAGAAGGATTATTTTTCATAGAACATGAAATAAATCATATGTTTGAGATCAAGCCTAATTTTTACAGATATACTGAGCTGATGAGATACTAATAAAGATACAAAGACACCAATTTCCCATAGAACACTGGTGGCAAAGTATGCTGGAAGTTTTGCCTAAGTAAATCTAGATCCTTTTTGCCTGTACAACTGGTCAAAGGGCGAGACACGTGGCAAAGGTAAATGAAGGAGCTCAGGCCAGGATCAGGACACATTAATGATGAATCCAGAGCATGTAACATATCAGGACAGCAACGCTGGAAAGCAAAGCAAAGACATAACTCCCAGCCGAATTCCAGGGTGAAAAAGTCTAAAATATCTTGTCAGTAGACAAGCCAGCACAACTGCAATAACTCCTTCCTTCATTTCTGCCTTTATTTATCTGACAAAGTAGCTGAAGAAATTTATTACCCCTTATCTTATCACTGAGATATTTTTTAGACTCTCTTTTGTATAAATACCCCCCCAAAGAATGTATTCGGGGTTGGTGATTCTCCCACTTGAAATATGCTGTAACTCAGATATTGATTAATACAGAGGGCATTCAAATGAATTGTTGTTCGATGTTCTGACTGTGGATGTGATGATGTTGGACTCTGCTACAGAATTCCTGTGTCTTTCTTTGGATCAATAAGTTATTCTAACTATGTTTGGTTTTTTTTGTGTTTACAAGTATCATATATGTTTCATAATCTTAACAACAGGGAAAAAGAATAGCCTAGAACTTGTTTAAATACACTATATGTTCAATTCCTGTTGTTATCTATGTTTTCCTCACAATTAGTTCAAATAGAAATTCTTAAATGCTCCTATCTCAGCTAATTCTCTTATTTTGAACATTCTCAAGGAATTCTTCACTGCTCCTTGAAACGTTTCAAGCATCTTCCCTCTGCCACTGGAATAAAGGATCCTTGACTGCCCTTCACCCCTTGGCCTACATCCCATCCATCACTAGCTTTGAAATTGTTCCAAACTAATTATCTTGCTCTGTAGTATTGTCTTTCATCTCAAAACACACTCAGTAGTCCACTGCCATAGACTCCATTGCCTAATGGAATTAAACCAATCAGACCTACATCCTACCTCTGCTTGAAATCACCATCCAAACCTATTTGAATACTCAACTCTGCACAACATAACTAGCATAAAACTTAGAACAAACAAAGTTAAAACATATAGAGAGAGCCCTCTCTGGATGCAGATTGGCTAGAAATTGCATCTAAAAGACTGGTTAGTGGTTACCTCGGCCATATTCCCTTTTCTCAACAAGTTTTGGGGAACAACCTGAGTGATAACATCATTGGCGACTCCACTAGGGACTAATGAATGTCTGCTACTATTATCTGAAACTCTAAAGCTACAGATGAAGTTTGAAGCTAGCCAAGTAGCCTTTGAAATTATCCTTGCTATGCAATCACAGAGGTGGATAGAAACTACTTCACTCCAACTCTAGTTTAGTTTTTAGTCTCTAGGCAGCTGCCTCAAGGATTTGTTAGGTTGTCCTTGTTTGAAAACTCCTTGAAAGAAAGCCTCAAATTCTTCTACATTTTAGTATCCCCCTTTAAAACTACTGTCAAAACTTGTATCTCCCAAGAATTCCTAGAAAAATACCAAAACATAATTAGAAGTTGGCTCCAAAGAAGAAAACTAGACACACCAGGTCAAACCCTGACCCAAATCCTCCAGCTATTTTTGACAATCCAAATTTGATTGCTAAGACCCTTAGGAAATCAGAAAATCAAGAGAGTTTTGTTGATTCAAACCTTGAACCAACCCAACAGAAATCAATTCAAACTAAACGTACCATAGCTAATCCTCAAACCCTCATCCCCATTGTTGTAGCTTCTTCCAGTGCACCTTCATTACTCCAAACTCTCTTTTCTACCCCTCCATCCACAACACTTATCTCAGCCCATGCCCCTGTCCTTCTAGTTGTCCCACCTTTTCCTGCCAACATGGCAAATAGATATGCTCCCCTACAATTGCCTGCCAACCCAGGGGCTATGCCACAGGATTGCAAAATTACCTAGTTTGATAGTATAGGCACTTCCACTCCTCAACAACATACCAAGAGAATGACAGATTATTTCAAAAACTATGAGATTGATGATAATGATGTTAGGATGAAAATTTTTGTCCAGAGCTTAACTGGTGATGTGAGGGCATGGTTTAGGTCACTGCCCCCAAACACGATAGCCAACCCAGATGCCCTATATCAAACTTTCCTAAATAGGTGGGAGAAGAAAAAGGATCCTTTACACATCTTAATAGAATATGAGAATTTAAAAAGAAGCCCACATGAGACTGTCCATGAGACTGTCCAAGATTATTGTGCCAGATTCAATAATACCTACCTTGCTATTCCAATAAATCTTAGACCACCACCAGATTTGGCATTAATTAAATTCCCTGATGGTTTTGATTCAGACATGGCTTACCAGCTTAGGGAGAGAACTCCTCCCAGCCTTGAAGATATGCAGAGCATAGCTGTGAGTGTTGAAGCTAATCTAATTTCCAAACGAAATCGAGTTAGGACTGAAAGAAGAACAACTTTCAAAGAGGAACCCTTTGCCTTTGAGAAAAAACTTGATGTAATTATTAAAGGCATGGACAGGTTAGGAGACAAAGTGGAAACTATTGAAAGGAAGTCTTCTTGGGACATCCAACCAAACAACAATGCAAGAAATCCAAACTTTAGAAAAAATCAAAACCCCAATGTAGGAAAGGGTGGTCCAGACCAAAACATAAGGCCTCCCTTCCAAGAAAACTATCAGTAGAGGCTTCCACATCTAATGAACCAACAGAGGACCCACACATTAATTTAATGGGTCTCAACAGTGGCCAACCAATTTTCCTAACTCAAGAAGACCAAGAGGCTCATACTCTTGGGCAATGCCAAATAAAATCAGGAGAATCCTTTGATTTTAAGCAAGGATATGAAACGGCTGTGTATGAAGTCCATAAGCAATACAACTTGAGGAGTAGAAGAATAGACATTCCTGATGATCCTAAGCAAAAGACAATCAAGCAACCTACCAAAACTAAACTCAAGGACTCTCATAGACCAATCATCCCCAAACCCACTCCCAATCCAAACAGCCCCACAGTAGAAGATGTCTCAGACAAGGATGAGTCAAAGGAGCACCCTATAGCTGATCCTCCACTCAGAAAAATGGTAGAAGAACCTTTGCAAGATGGTCAGCCAGCAACCCTAGTTCAGCATGACATTCTAGTAACAGAAACAGTTATCAATAACTCAGTTGAAAGGCATAACCTGGTTGCCCAAAATGTCAAAACCCAAACAGAAAAACCCTTTAATATGGAGGCTGAAATAGGTAGGCTAAAAGTGTCTATCCCATTATCTGAATTGGCTAGGCATCAAGTGTTTAGGGAACAAATCAACAGATCATTACAACTTTCAGAACAAAGACTTAGTGAACATTCTTGATTACCAACCAGAACTCATATTTGGCCCTGAAGCAAATGGTAAAACAGTAGATGGAGGAGTCCCTCCCTTTATGTGAGTCTAAACATTCATGACAAAGTGCTTCACAATGCAATGTTTGATTCAGGAGCTTCACATAGTCTGATGCCCCAATCTGTCATGGAGAAGTTGGATCTAGACATCACAAGACCATACAAAGACTTGTTCTCCTTTGATTCCAGTCAAGTTTGGTGTCTAGGATTAATCAAGGATCTATGTGTATCATTAGTCCAATATCCAGCCAAGATCAAGGATCTATGTGTATCATTAGTCCAATATCCATCCAAGACAATTCTCATGAATGTGGTGGTAGCTGACATTCCACCAAAATATGGAATGCTGTTATCCAGGTCCTGGGGTGCCAAGTTACAAGGTTCGTTGCAACTCGACATGTCTTATGCCACAATCTCAGTCTTTGGCCAACCTAAAAGGCTATAACGAGAAACTTTGATGAAGTATGTGGTTAGCACTCAAGAAAGACCCCAAAACTTTCCCATATATTCCATACATTCAGACATGGACTCTTTCATCTTATACAACACTGAAATTCAAACCCAAGTTGATGTAAAAATGATAACTTTAAGTCAGGACAAATTCCTAGACAGAGAATCCACAGTTCAAATTGAAGAAATATTGGAAGACAGTAAGTCAATAGTCACACATAAGCTACCCTATGACACTGTAAATCCAATTGCCCCTGCTGGGCAAATGGAAAGGGCTCTCAATACCAGTACAAATCAAGAACACCTATGGTATCTAGAGTTTGATGGATCAGTCAATAAGCTAGGAGCAGGGGCAGGGGTCTGGATCCATAATGGAAAGGATGACCACGCTGAGGGACATGCATTTAGATTAAATTTTAGGTGCACCAACAACATGGCCGAGTATGAAGCCCTCCTTTTAGGACTCAAAGTAATAAAAAAACTTGGGTGCAGCAAGAATATCAATCTTAGGAGACTCTGACCTCATTATTCAACAAATAAAGGGTAACTTCATTACAAATGATATTAGGCTGAGGTCATACAGAGCTGCCACAATGGAAATCCTTGACACCTTTCTTGAAACCCAACTAACCAAGATTCCAAGAAATCAAAACCTGCATGCCCATAGTCTTGCAACTTTTGCAAGCACTTGCAAATTGCCATTCAAGCCTAATCACCTGTTTACTACTGAAATAAAAGAGAGGCCTGCATTACCAGATAATGTAAAGAACTGGCAGGTGTTTGAAAATGACATACAAATCAACAATTTCCTAACCTTGAAAGAAGAGTTTACAAGCACAAAAATGGATACTAACACTGCAGAAGAAAGCATCCAAGTGGACAAAATTGAAACGCACATCTCTGCTGAAACAACAAACTAGCTTCTACACCCTACCAAGCTCACTAAAATAGATTTACAGCTACTTCATGAAAAGGAAGGTGAGGATGCAGTGGCAACGGAATGTGAATTCATTGAACTGAAAGATAATTTTCTACCCACAGGCCTTACTCCTTTAGAAGACATCTTTGACTCAAATGACATCTCTAGGAAACCTAAAATGCAGCCGTTAAATGCTGAAATTGAGGATTGTAATGTAGGAATTGCAGAAAATCCCAAAATGATAAAATTGTCCAAAGCTCTACCCTCTGACAAAAAACCCAAGTATATAGAATTGTTCAAAGAATTTCAAGATGTCTTTTCATGGAGTTATGAAGACCTAAAGTCTTATAATACTGTAGTAATCCAGCACACAATACCTCTCAAAGAGAACCAAAAACCTTTCAAACAGAAACTTAGGAGGGTCAACCCTGTACTGCTCCCTCTTATTGAAAAAGAAGTCAAGAGAATGTATGAAGCTGGAATTATAGCTCCAATCAGATTCTTAGAATGGGTTTCGAATTTAGTGCCTACTAGAAAGAAGATAGGGGATATAAGGTTATGTGTTGACTTGAGAAATTTGAACAAAGTTTCTTTAAAGGACAACTACCCTCTGCCCAAAATGGATCAAATTCTGCAAAGGGTGGTGGGTGCTTCAAGAATATCACAGTTAGATGGATTCTCAGGCTTCAATCAAATCCTAATGCACCCTGATGATCAAGATAAAACTGCTTTCACTACCCCTTGCGGAACATTCAAGTATGTAAAAATGCCTTTTGGACTCAAGAATGTAGGGGCAACTTTTCAAAGGGCCATGTATATAGCTTTTGCTAAAGAAATCCATGACTTCTTAGTCATTTACCTAGATGACCTTACAACGTTCTCCAAATCAGATCAAGAGCACTTGGATCATCTAAGGCAAGTATTCTTAATCTGCAGGAAATATGGCATATCATTAAACCCAAAGAAATCCTTGTTTGGCCTAGAAGAAAGAAAATTATTGGGCCATATTATCTCCAATGAAGGCATTAGAATTGACCCAGACAAAATACAAGCCATCCTACAAGTCCCGCACCCCAGAAACATTAAAGAACTGCAAGTCTTTTTGGGAAAAATCAATTTTGTTAGGAGATTCATACCAAATCTGGCCGAACTAATAAGATTACTGAACAACATGCTCAAAAAGGACTCAAAGGTCAAGTGGACGATGGAAAATAAGCAAGCCTTTGAAGAAATTAAACAAGCTTTAACTCAAACACCAGTCCTCACAAGCCCCAACTTTGACAAAGATTTTATCATATTCTCATTTGCATTAGAACATACAATTGCTGTTGTTTTGCTTCAAAAAGATGACCAGGGATGTGAAAAACCCATAGCCTTCTTTAGTAAAGCCCTTAGGGATGCCCCATTGAAATATCAAATCATGGAGAAACAAGCATATGCTCTTGTAAAGGCCATCAAGGACTTTAGAGTTTACATTTTATACTCTCATGTGATTGCCTATGTGCCCAACACTGTTGTTAAAGATATTCTAACCCAAGAAGGCATTGAAGGCAAAAGGGGCAAATGGACAGCTACCATACTGGAATATGACATTGAAATTAAACCCACTAAACTGATAAAAGGGCAAGGACTAGCTAAACTCATGATTGAAACTAACTTTCAAGCCCTTGACATAAATCAACTGGATAATGAACAGGAGATGGCGACTCCACAGATCAATCAAGCCTTTGCACAATCACCCTGGTATGCTGATATCTCTTTTGTGTTATTAAACCTGCAAGCTCCTCCAGGATTATCCAGAACCAAGAAAAGATTTTGGAAAATGAAAGCTTCCAAGTTCTACGGTTTAGATCAGGTTCTTTTTTGGAAAAACCATGATGGTGTTTTATTAAATTGTCTAGTCAAAGAGGAAACTGACAAAGTACTCCAAGAATTTCATGCAGGGGATTGTGGTGGACATTTGTATTGGAAATCAACAGCTAACAAAATCCTAAGGGCTGGATTTTACTGGCCCACTGTTGAGCCTCAAACCTGCACTTATTTACCCATCCTCCCAACGGCCTTTTCCTACTCATTTCCTTCTTTTGTCATCATTTCCTTCATCAACTTGTTCAATTCATTGCATTATAGGACTTTTTAACATGATTTGCTAATTATGCTAATGATTGACTATTGGTTTAGATTTTTGGTTCAAGTGCTGCAATTCCGCAGCTGATACAGGGTTTCCGCAGCCGATCTCTGATTTCGCAGCCAATCCCAGATTCTGCAGCCATTTTCTTGTTTGCTATGATCCAGGTGTCCTCTAGAGGAAAGAGCCACATGGGCAAGTTTGTATGACTGTGTACATGGTGCGTGTGCTATCAGCTCAGCCAAACTGGCCGTCTACACCCCTGGTCAACGTGGAGGTAACTCTGGTCAAACGGAAAGGTTGCAAACGGTGGCACGGCTCTGCGTGTTCAGGTGGAGCACGAAAGTCACAGCCAGCCTCTTCTTTAGCCACGAAGACTGCAGGGGACAAGAATCCAACAGCGGATTTATCAACCATGATAACCGTTTCCTAAATCCGTGCACGGTGCTGCTGAACATGTCTTTTGCATAGCTTTTAGTTAGCTTAGTTTACGCACAGAACAGTTTGTGTTCCTGCTATAAATAAAGCGTTTCTACACGCTGATTAAGGAGTTTTTGGAAGTTAGTCTTTTGCTGTTGTAAACTCTATTTCAAGACTCTTTTACATAGCATTTATGCACTCCACTGTATTTTGTTATGTGCTGATTTAATACCAAGAAGACAGTTCTGTTCTTACCTGCGTAGTTGATCTTTTTAATTGGTTGAAGTGGATGGAGGGCCCCTGTCTGCTACAACCATTGTACAGTAGCTTTTAAATTTGCTTTCCTGCATTCCTTTCTCTCTAATTCACCATGTATATTAATGTACAGTTTGAATCATGCTGCTTTACGTTTCTGTACTTTTCATGACTGATCAGTGTGTGTTTTTACAGCTTTGTTAGGAGCCCGGGACAGTGTGCTTTTCCTTCTCTCTAACACTAGTGGCATCTGAAGTTGTCTTATCTAAACTGCTGAATTTCACTTTGATTTTCATTAGTTTCCTTGCTTAGTTAGTTTCCTTGCCTAGTTTACTTTATCAAGTTTTGTCAAGTTGCTAATCTCTTGATGGTTCTTTTTATCATGATTCACTAACTTTTATGGGACCAAAACATCATTTAATTGTAGCTTGGTTTATTTGGTTTTAGACTCATATTGCTAATTCACTCCTGACTCTTTTTCACATGATCAATTTAGCTAAAGGCACAATGTTAAGGGAGAATTAAGTAGTGTGATTTGTCACTTAATTTTTGCATTTCTTTCGATTCAATAGAGGAGTTAGGGTAGTGTTCTTGCTTTCAGCTGAGTTAATGTAGATGCCATTTTCATTCTTATCAGCAGTAAAGGTATTGGACTAGTGCCATTGGCCTTTTTGTTTGATGCTTTACTTTCATTCGAAGCTTTAATTCCATTCCAAGTTATTGTTCAAGTTTTCTCTTTAAAATTCAAGAAGCATTTAGAAATCGCCACATACACACACATTCACTCACTTGTTTATAACTTCATCACATCACATTAGGAATATAAGTTAGACATAAACTAAAAACGACAAAAATAACTAGGAAAGGCTGCTTAAGTATATATTGTACACTTCACTTCATCAGC
>APFE031622521.1:38365-59040 GCA_000404065.3 Pinus taeda
GAGAATGAAGCATTGAAAGAACAAAACAAGGTGGACAAAATTGTCCACGACAACACAATGCTTCACTTGGGTCTTTGGTAGAAAAAGAATAGGAAATTGAAGAGGAAATGCAAGAAATTGAGCAGGGCCTTGATTAACTTGAAGTTTAGGTGCTTGGTTAGAAAACCAAGAACAAATTTGGTAGCAAGAAGAAAAAGGAGAAGGTTGGATGTCTGGCAGAGGCAACTGAGCATATGAACTGAAAAATCATGACAAAGTTTTGGTTGCATGAGGACATGCAACAGCTTCACAGTGGGGGTATGTTGAGCCTCAAACCTGCACTTATTTACCCATCCTCCCAACAGCCTTTTCCTACTCATTTCCTTATTTTGTCATCATTTCCTTCATCAACTTGTTCAATTCATTGAATTATAGGACTTTTTAACATGATTTGCTAATTATGTTAATGATTGACTGTTGGTTTAGATTTTTGGTTCAAGTGCTGCAATTCCGCAGCTGATACAGGGTTTCCACAGCCGATCTCTGATTCCGCAGCCAATCCCAGATTCCGCAGCCATTTTCTTGTTTGTTATGATCCAGGTGTCCTCCAGAGGAAAGAGCCACATTGGCAAGTTTGTATGACTGTGTACATGTTGCGTGTGCTGTCAGCTCAGCCAAACTAGCCGTCTACACCCCTGGTCAACGTGGAGGTAACTCTGGTCAATCGGAAAGGTTGCAAACGGTGGCACGGCTATGCGTGTTCAGGTGGAGCACTAAAGTCACAGCTGGCCTCTTCTTTAGCCACGAAGACTGCAGGGGACAAGAATCCAACAGCGGATTTATCAACCATGATAACCGTTTCCTAAATCCATGCACGGTGCTGCTGAACGTGTCTTTTGCATAGCTTTTAGTTAGCTTAGTTTATGCACAGAACAGTTTGTGTTCCTGCTATAAATAAAGCATTTCTACATGCCGATTAAAGAGTTTTTGGAAGTTAGTCTTTTGCTGTTGTAAACTCTGTTTCAAGACTCTTTTACATAGCGTTTACGCACTCCACTGTATTTTGTTATGTGCTGATTTAATACCAAGAAGATAGTTTTGTTCTTACCTGTGTAGCTGATCTTTTTAATTTGTTGAAGTGGATGGAGGGCCCCTGTCTGCTACAACCATTGTACAGTAGATTTTAAATTTTCTTTCCTGCATTCCTTTCTCTCTAATTCACCATGTATATTAATGTACAATTTGAATCATGCTGCTTTACGTTTCTGTACTTTTCATGACTGATCAGTGTGTGTTTTTACAGCTTTGTTAGGAGCCCGGGACAGTGTGCTTTTCCTTCTTTCTAACACTAGTGGCATCTGAAGTTGTCTTATCTAAACTGCTGACTTTCGTTTTGATTTTCATTAGTTTCCTTGCTTAGTTAGTTTCCTTGCCTAGTTTACTTTATCTAGTTTTGTCAAGTTGCTAATCTCTTGATGGTTTTTTTTTATCATGATTCACTAACTTTTATGGGACCAAAACATCATTTAATTGCAGCTTGGTTTATTTAGTTTTAGACTCATATTGCTAATTCACTCCTAACTCTTTTTCACATGATCAATTTAGCTAAAGGCAGAATGTTAAGGGCGAATTAAGTAGTGTGATTTGTCACTTAATTTTTGCATTGCTTTAGATTCAATAGAGGAGTTAGAGTAGTGTTCTTGCTTTCAGCTGAGTTAATGTAGATGTCATTTTCATTCTTATCAGCAGTAAAGGTATTGGACTAGTGCCATTGGTCTTTTTGTTTGATGCTTTACTTTCATTTGAAGCTTTAATTCCATTTCAAGTTATTGTTCAAGTTTTCTCTTTAAAATTCAAGAAGCATTTAGAAATCGTCACATACACACACATTCACTCACTTGTTTATAAATTCATCACATCACATTAGAAAGATAAGTTAGACATAAACTAAAAACGACAAAAATAACTAGGAAAGGCTGCTTAAGTATATATTGTACACTTCACTTCATCAGCTTACTAGCCCCAGGTTGACAATTTATGATAGCAATTTAGACAACACTAAATTGACCAAACACCCACCTTATTCTCTGATGTGAAGAAATATGTAACCTCTTGCCACAAATGCCAAATCTTTGAAGGCAAGAAAAAGTTGCTGCCTCTGCCCCTCAAACCAGTTTCCATTGAGAAACCATTTCAACAATGGGGTTTAGACTTCATTGGGGAAATTCACCCTTCATCTTCTAGCCAGCACAAGTGGATTTTGACTGCTACAGACTATTTTACCAAGTGGATAGAGGCCATCCCTTGCAGTCAAGCCAATGACTCAGTAATCATTCAATTCCTTGAAACCAACATCTTGTCCAGGTTTGGCTGCCCAGAGAAAATCATTCAGACAATGCTGCTGCTTTCAAGTCTAAGAAAATGATTAATTTCTATCATAAATACCACATTACCTTGGGCCATTCCACAACCTACTATCCTCAAGGCAATGGCCTAGCTGAATCCTCCAACAAAATCTTGATCAACGTTATTAAGAAGGTCTTGGAGGAGAACAAGAAGAACTGGCATAAAAAGCTTGTCAATGCCCTATGGGCAGATAGATTGACCACCAAGAGATATATTGGGACCAGCCCCTATCAATTGGTTTATGGAATGGAAGCAGTTTTACCTTCTTCTTTGGGAATCCCAGTAATGAAGCTGCTACAAGAGATACAAGCAGAACCTAATGATATACAAAGAAGGATCAATGAAACTATTTACTTGCAACAGACAAGAGAAGAAGTCTACCACAGAGCCTAGATCCTACAAGAAAAGCTCAAAAAGATATTTGACAAAAGAACCAAAGCAGAGGATTTTTTTATTGGGGATAAAGTTCTGAAGTGGGATTCCAGAAAAGAGGATAAAGGGAAACATGGGAAATTTGATTTCTTATGGAGAGGGCCATTTATCATTCAGACTATACAAGGAGATAATACCTATTTTTTGAAAAGCTTGGATGGTATAGGGGCAGAGGATGGGCCAGTCAATGGCAGAATGCTGAAGCACTATTTTCAGCCACCTTGTCAAGAATAGCAGCACTTCAACTTGTACATAGTAGTGTTTACTTTCTGCAGTTTATTTCAGTAATAGGATAGGGGATAAGTTATAGCAAATTTTGAAGAGAGAGCGAGAGATTGTGCCACATTTGGCTGTTGCTTTTTAGCATATCAAAAGAAGCTAAAGAATCAGACTTGGGAACTATGAAAATGATGAGAAATGATCAGACTAACTACCCAAAACAGAGCTGCAGTTCTTTAGTAAGTCCATGAGATAGACAGTATTGCAGAGGAGCCATTGTATGAAACAACCAAGGATAAATTTCAAAACTACAGTAAGGAACTAAAAGATAAGGCCATCTGACCTGCTGTTCTTAACTTTTCACTAGGAAAATCCATCCCCAAGAGGAGCCACTGTTAGCTCCCTATACCAATAGGTTCATTTTTCATGATTGACTGGGGAAGTGCCAAATATGTTCATTCTTTTTATACTGCAAAGGTTCCATATGTTGATCAATCTTCACACTGCATAGGTTGTTAACTTGTGCCACAATTGATGATTAACCAGACAGCTTAATCCTGGCTAGATCATGTTTGAATTTCACTTGTCTAAGAATAGAGAATGGAGGCCTGCACAAATAGTTTAAACTTGGCAGGCCAATAGTTAGGCAGAGAAGAAAAGGATCTCAACAACTTAATCTGAGCCCTCGAAGAAATAAGGGTAGACTTAGATAGGAGGGCAACCAAAAGAAAAGAAAAGAATCAGGGTTTGCTAGTTCAAGTGCACCCAATAAGAATGAAGAAAAAATGTTAGGTATCCTAGGTTGGGTAGGCAGTTTTGAAGGTACAAAGGCATGTTTTGTGAGAAATTTGCTCTTTAGAATGGCTTGCCATCTCATAAAATCATGGGGCACCATGGCAAGGTGGCTACAGATCAAATGAAGCATGACTAACTCCCCTCCTCATCTTCCCAAAGAAACATTTACTAACACTCCCCCAAAGTGTAAAGAGATCTGCTCATTACCTTTAGCCCCTTTAGCCTACATCATTTCATGGAAAAACTAAGTGAGAAGATGTTTTACCTAGGCAAAACAAGCCACATTTCTTGTGTAAAAAGTCTTGATTTTATCTTGCCAAAGTTTCCTAAAGCTTCATCATTGGTCATTCATTCCTCTCCCCTTGGCCTAAGTTTTCACTTTATAAAACTTAGCCTAAGCCATGCAAACCCCTCCCCCACAATCATATTAACCTACTAACCTTACTGTATAACTCCTATGAATAGCTTTGCCCCCCCAGTATATAAATACATAAAAAACCCCCAAAAAAATAAGTACCCCCACCCTGGGCTGACTATAGCCATATTTTACATTTTTTTTAGGGAGCTATTGGCCCACCAGGGGCCCAATAGCAACCCTCCACACACCCATCAAGATTTATATAGCCTTTGGCTAAATAAATGGCCTAAACCCGCAATTTTGCTCGAAAAAACCCACTTTTCCTAAGTCCGCGGATACACAGAAAAACATTATAAAACATAAAAAATTAACGTGGGTCCGCCACCGTTAAAGACCCGCCAGCTCGATCACCCACCAGCCATCCGATCGCTGCACTGAGATCCGATGATAGTCGGTGATTTCAGAAGCCCCAACCTGCCGAAGAATAACATCCGGGGGATGGGCGGTATTTCCGCCGTACCGAGGACGCGTGTCAAGCACTCGGTATGTTCGGAGCCCCCTCCCACGAAACCACTTTCCCCAAAAAGCGGTGCGATATTATCGCTTACCAGTTACCCCCTCCCTGCTGATGTCATGCTTATGTCACCTGATGACGTCACCCGCCACATCATATGCCATGTCAGCCTCCGTACCCACTAAACGACAAAATGACGTCATCCTCACATCATCCCAAAAAAGCGCCCATAACCCGCCAAAGTCAAAATTTGCGGGTAAAAAGGGTAAATGTAATGTTTTTTACCATTCTCTATTTATTTTCTCCGTGCACCTGTACATGCAAACTACGTCGAAAAACACCCTTTTCGACCGTCCAAATCTGCCAACCAGCAAGCACAATGTCCAGCTCGACCCCTCGACCCACCTGGTCACCTGCAAGTCGCTCATTTCACCAGGAATACAGGTATTTTCCATCAATTTTCTCCCGACCCTGTTTTCTGTTAGTTTCTCTGTAAATTTAGCACCAACACCCACAATTTAAAGGAGAAAACACTGTGTTGTTGCCCACAAGTCCTCCATAAGCCTCTGAGGTGTCAAATTCATTGAAAATCCATACAGTCATCTGAAATTGAGCTCATCCGGCCCTATAAATGCCCCAAAGAGCCTCCTAGGCCATCTTTTGCCCACAATTGAAGTTCACTGTGCCAAAAAGCCCACTGCTCCTACTTCTCCAACTGATATCACTGCACAGAACCCAATTCAAGCCAACAAACCAGTTCTAACTATGAAAATCCTAGGGAAATCTTTGAAGCCATCCTCATGCTCAGTTTTTGCTTGCACAGAGCCAGAAATTCCAATTCTAAAAGCAATATAGCTAAGCCATGGAAGGTCCAGTGGCCTTAAACATCACTCCCCTCAATGCACCCCACAAAGAGTTAGAGCATTTTCCCTTGGCTAATAAAGATTACCTAATCCAAGACCTTGAAGGTTTCCAAAACCATCTTCAGGCAGTCTGTCAGCACAGAAATAGTCACTTGAATCAAGAAGATGTATGTGGTATTTGGAAATCAAACTTTCCCAGATATTACCTCCCCTCTGTGAACATCTTCCCTGAAATCATCCACCTTTGTTTTGAGAACTATGAGCCAACAAACAGAGACATTAAAAGTCCATATGGGACTACTCTTTTCTATATCACTCCTGACTCTATCAACCAGATGTTGAACTTTAAGCCAACACACAACCAGATTCCTCTTACCATGAAGTACTTGCTAGATGAAGGTCCCAAACTCTCCAGCACAGAAATAGCCAGAGTTGCCAAAGTGTTCATGATGGTAGATAGACAGCCCCAGCACCCACCTCCTTTTCATTATGGCTCCTTCACTGAAATGGGTAGGTTAGTGGTTGATATGATATCTTTTGTGTTGGGGTTCAAGGCAAGTGAGCACATTGATGAAACCATACTAGTTATGCTGTCCAATTTTACCCCAGGGCAGCCCCCTGCTGTCAGGTACAATTATGCCAAGTTCATTGCCAATAAAATGCATGACCAATTGTTGAGGTTGGACAGGGAGGGATTCTTCAAATATTCTTCCTATATATATCATCTATTTTTATATTTCCAGCCAGATATCTTCCAATGCCCCATTAGAAAATTGGACCACGAAGGGGAGAGGAGGTCTGTTATTTTTTGGACTCCAATCTTTCATGATATACACACCTCTCCCTACTCTTATTGTGAGTTTATTGATCTATTTGTGTACCCTGTCCCTTGCCTCTTGATGAGAGCTCCTCCTCCCAGGCTAACACCTGATATGAAAAGGATAATACAGCTCTCCAAGAACTATAGAATAGGTGACTGGTATTTCTACCATAATCACACTATTCTCAGAATATATGGCTGTGAGCTATGCCCCTACAGGCAGCCCATATATGTGCCAATGAGACTCTTTGCCTTGGAATATTTCAGGAAATTCATCAACTTAGATCTGAGCCACTTCCATAGCACAAAGAAAAAGGCCCAATTGAAACTCAGAGACCAATTAAGCCCCTTTGTTATGAACAACAAAGAGGGATGGAAGGATGCTGATGACTTATTGGGTCAAACATACAGACTCAAGAGAAGATTTTGGTGGGTGCCCTATGACCCATATGGCTTCATCAATGCAAGAAGGATAAAATATAGGCTAGCATCCTATGAACACTACCGCATCCCTGACATAGAAAAATATGCCAACCAAGATGGCACCCTAGTTGAAGAGTTGATTGAAGAAGAAAAAATGGAACAAACCATGAAAGATTTGGAAAAAACTTTTTACTTGGAATCTTGTGGGAAGGTGTCTTTCAAAAAGCCATAGCCAACTAGGGAGAGCTCATCAATTGCCACAACTGCACAATAGGTTGCCCAGGAGAGGACTACACCAGCAACAGGGACAACAAAGGGCAAGGAGTTGGTAGTGCCAGAAAAAGAAATCATGGAAGAGTAGCCTGCTACTTCAAAGGAACACGGCCAAGGGGAAGCCCCTTCATTACAAATAAAAGCACCAGAGGTACCTGCACTGCAAACTCCTCTTCCTGAGGAGAAAAGCAAGAAAAGGGACCGAGAAGAGACCACACCTGAAAGTGGGTCAACAGGTCAGCAAGAGGCCAAGAGGCAAAGAGTAGATCCTCCTGAAGAGGACACTGTGGAAGACATCACTGAGAACCCAAGAGGAGAGAGAGCTGTTAGCCAACAGACCTCTACAAGCTCTCACAGACAAGAAGGAGGGAGACAGCATGGAATGGAAGTCTCCTCCTCAAGATCACAAGCAAAGAAACCAGCAGACATCAAGTAGTCATTCAAGGAGATTAAGGCTCAGAATGAGTCCTTAGGAATTCAATTGTATGACCAGTTTCTTAAGATGACACCCTCCAAATAGCATAGACTAATGGCAACCTATGACATGAAGGAGGAAAAAATGATTTTCAGTCATTTCAAGGCCAAAGTTCAGCACCCCTAGTCTGTAGCTGACTACATAAGGACCAATCTAGAGGTCCTTGCTAGGGACATTCACCCAATGGATCAAATCGAATTACACAAGCAAACAGGTGAAATGGTCTATGCCACACTGGCAGACAAAGCAATGCTAGGCCACCAATTGAAAGAGTCATTGAGTAACACATTTGCTCAATTGGACTTAGAGAAGATCTCTTCTCTAGCCAAAGACAATGACATAAAGACTCTGGAGGAAATAATTGTTGAGTTGGGACATGATCCCAAGGATGCCAAGGCCACCAAGGAATTGATTAAAAAGAAGGAGGAGGATATTGCTACCCTCAGAAAGCAGTTGAAGCTGCCTGTAACCATGCATCCCCAAACAGCAGAGCTAGCACAAGAAAATGCAGAAGAGGATGTCATGGATCTATTAATGAGAATGAACCAAAGGCTGATACAGGTAGAGCAAGAGCTGGAGAAAGCATTGCAAACTAAGCAGGAAGTGTCAACCTCCCAGCTACCCCAAACAACTCCAACAATTGTCTCTGCTTCCCCCATAGGCATAGCAGCAATTCGTCCCACTGAACCACCAGTGAAAACAGGTACTGAGACCACAGATGCTACAACAGCAACAACAAGAGAGCCTAAGGCTAGCATGAAAATGGAGGAAATGATGAAGGTAGTAAAAGAGCTAGAAGCTCAAATGTCAGAGCTCAAAGAGACAAAAGAAAAGCTAACCAAGCTAGAAGCGAGCTATGACAAATCAAAAATGACAGTAGCAGAGAAGACCAGAGAAGTGAAGGCCCTGGAGAATAAGGTGAAAACACTGGAAAAGGATATCACCTTACATAAACCTTTGGCAGATATCAAAATGATTTTGAGGACTAAGATTGGCTAGTCCATTATTGACCAATGGAGGTCAATTCAAACAATGTATGAGCAAATGGAATTAATAGACAGGGCACAAGAACAAATACAAAGGGCCTGGGCATCATTAGGAAATATGCCTGATCATGCCAATGCACTTATCCATTTTTTGAATACCAACACCAAGGAACAATTGGCAGCTTTAGAAATCAATGATAGGACAAGCACCATTTTGACAGTAAAGAAGGTGCTAACGATGAGGACTCTTGTACAGACTCTGGAAAGAAGGTGT
Organism: Pinus taeda; assembly: GCA_000404065.3. Lineage (NCBI taxonomy): Eukaryota > Viridiplantae > Streptophyta > Pinopsida > Pinales > Pinaceae > Pinus > Pinus taeda. Next base: position 47,183 of record APFE031622521.1, read on the forward strand.
TAGGAGATGCAGATGGATATTAATACCTTCACAGAGAAATTGACAAGCTTGTAGCAAAGGGGTTTACCCAGTCTAGTAACAAGCAACCAAAACCTGTTATCTCATCAACAATATGCTCATCGGGTGAACATGTATGTGACAAATCAGACCACTGCATCGTCCAGCAGCTTAGAAAACACAGGACCTCCTTTTGGACAAAGCTTGTATGACAAATTGGAAGGATTATTTTTCATAGAAAATGAAATAAATCATCTGTTTGAGATCAAGCCCAATTTTTATAGATATACTGAAGCTGATGAGATACTAATAAAGATACAAATACACCAATTTCCCACAGAACACTGGTGGCAAATTATGGTGGAATTTTTGCCTAAGTAAATCCAGATCCTTTTTGCCTGTACAGCTGGTCAAAGGGCAAGACACGTGGCAGAGGTAAATGAAGGAGCTCAGACCAGGATCAGGGTACATTAAAGATGAATCCAGAGCAGGTAATAGATCAGGACAACAATGCTGGAAAGCAAAGCAAAGACATAACTCCTAGCCGAATTCCAGGGTGAAAAAGTCTAAAATATCTTGTCAGTAGACCAGCCAGCACAGCTGCAATAACTCCTGCCTTCATTTCTGCTTTTATTTCTCTGACAAAGTAGCTGAAGGAATTTATTACTCCTTATCTTATCACTGAGATATTTTGTAGACTCTCTTTTTGTATAAATACCCCCCCAAAGAATGTATTTGGGGTTGGTGATTCTCCCACTTGAAATATGCTGTAACTCAGAGATTGATTAATACAATGGGCATTCAAATGCATTGCTGTTCGATCTTCTGACTGTGGATGTGATGATGTTGGAGTCTGGTACAGAATCCCTATGTCTTTCTTTGGCTCAATAAGTTATTCTAACTGTGTTTGGTTTTTTCCATGTTTACAAGTATCATATATGTTTCATAATCTTATCAACAGGGAAAAAGAATAGCCCAGAACTTGTTTAAATACACTCTGTGTTCAATTCCTGTTGTTATCTATGTTTTCCTCACAATTAGTTCAAATAGAAATTCTTGAATGATTCTATCTCGGGTAATTCTCTCATTTTGAACATTCTCAAGGAATTCTTCGCTGCTCCTTGAAACGTTTCAAGCATCTTCCCTCTGCCACTGGGATAAAGGATCCTTGACTGCCCTTCACCCCTTGGCCTAAACGCCATCCATCACTGGCTATGAAATTGTTCCAAACTGATTATCTTGCTCTTTAGTATTGTCTTTCATCTCAAAACACACTCAGTAGTCCACTGCCATAGACTCCATTGCCCAATGGAATTAAACCTATCAGACCTACATCCTACCTCTGCTTGAAATCACCATCCAAACCTATTTGAATACTCAACTCTGCACAACATAACTAGCATAAAACTTAGAACAAACAAAGTTAAAACATATAGAGAGAGCCCTCTCTGGATGTAGTTTGGCTAGAAATTGCATCTAAAAGACTGGTTAGTGGTTACCTTGGCCGTATTCCCTTTTCTCAACAAGTTTTGGGGAACAACCTAAGTGATAACAACATCTTCACTTGATTACTTAATTTTTATTTTTTGTATGTAGTAAAATATGCAATACTTGCAAATACTTAGTGTAACTCGTAGAGTTTTACTTAAGGATTTTGCATTGTAGTTGGTTCAAAACCAAAAGTAAATATTGCTTGTACCTTATAAACTCTGAACTATACAAATTCACCAAACAAGATTCAATATGGATTAGAGCTGCTAACAAGAATTTGAAATGTTTAGTACAACACCCACAAATATCTATTCTTTTACTATCATTTACTATATAGTAAAAAATCCATCTAGTCATAACAAAAACTATATCAACTCATTTTCCATGCAAGGTATGTAAATATTGGAAATTGAGTGAGCCTACAGGGAACTATTTTTTGGAAAATGCAAGTATGAGGGATTATATGAACCTTATACAACATTTTGTCAATGAAAACAACCAAAGCTTATTCATCACCATAATTCTTCAAAAAAATAGAGAGAGGGAGAAACTAAGATTAGCACACATGCTCTATCTAAGGCAATCTTTAACATTTATCAATAGAGAAAGAAACTACAACAAACTACATTTAGTACTACCCATTTTAAATAAATAAGTGTGAGTCAAGATTAAATCTCCTTGGTGAACGGTTAAGCAACCATCATGTAAAGTGATTCCAATTTCATTTAGAGTAGGGCATAAATAGTAGAGCCAAGGAATGAAAAATTAACTATGGAATTTGATTCACAAGGCAAGTAATGAACTCCAATGCAAGCTAGCTACAAATTTGATGCAAAAAAAACCACTTTCCATCAAATATTAATGCATGAGCATACGTTATGACTACTTGAGACCACACTATTGTTAAGTTCACTCATCGACCTTGTCACTCAACTTCGTACCATATCAATACAATATCACCACATGTCATTTCTTATTCAATGAAATATGTCTGTATAGGGTGCTTGGGAAAGCATACCCTTGTGCTTTCAAAAATTTGATATATATATCTATATATATATATATATATTTCCACCCTTGTTAATGTTTTCAAAATGAGCTATACACATTGCAACCACCATGTTAATACCAAGTTAGGGTGCGACTTATATATTAAAACTTTGCTTCAAATGGTCACCATTATAAACTTTCAGGCCATAGTTGCAAAGTGATATCATATGAGTTTTCAATTTTTTCTAATGGAAGGTATAAAGTTCATCTATGCATGTGATATGGATGAGCAAGTATAATGTCAAAATAAAACTTGAAAACATATGAAGTTTATGAAATGTGAAATATAATTTTGGTTGAAGCATTATAGGTGTCACATTCATATTGATGCGTAAGGGAAATTTTAAGGTAAAAAATGGTCCTCAAAACAAAAAATGTACTAACAAAATTAACTTTAAAAGAACCAATAGGATTCACAACCATTGATGTCATCCCTAGGGGAAAATATTTTGGAGCGAAAAGAAGAAAACTACCTTTTTTTTAATTGTATTTTTGACTTATCTCTTTGTAGGTTCACTCGAATTTCAAGAATAAAAATTCGTTGGATGTGGAATTTGATTCCACATCCAATGAGTGTCTACTCTTGAAATTTGAGTGAAATTAAAAGGACATAAGTTGGAAATAAAATAAAAAAAAGTAGTTTTCTTTCTTTTCCTTTACAAGTTTATAGGTCATATTTTTATTATTTTAACTATTATTTTATTATTTTCCTTAGGATGCCCATTTTAGACCTCAAAATTCCCCTAATGCATACAAGACCAACTTCCATTATGAGTAAAGAACAACACATATGATGCGTAAAAGAAAAACTATAATGCCATCACATAATTGTCATGTATTAGCTGATTTTATTTTCTAGGGGAATCCACCAACTTAAGTTTTTATTATTTCACTTAGTAATGAGACTTTGCAATGATTTGCAAGTATTTTGGAAAATCATAGGGGTATATATGTCAACACTAATCAAAATAGATATATTATATATTATAAGTATATAAATAACTTATCTATTGACAAAAGAAGGGAGGTTTATGGTCCTTAACAAACAAAGGGTCGGAACAATAGGTCATTTATCTGCGGCATTTTTGGTAGTTGATGGTCTCACGGGTCTTTAGGGTCAATCGTTTGGGGATCGAACAATGGAGGAGGTTGTCTATGTTCAGTTGGGCCAACATCTGTCGGAGGGTGCAATGCACAAAAGCATAGGGACATTAAAACAAAGTGCATGCGAACATTGTTTGTATAGACGAGGAGCTAGTGGATTATTCTTCTGATTGTATGGAGGTTTCTAGAATATGGGTAGAAGAGACACATCATCATCAAATGGGGGTTTCACTGGCGTCACACCATGCATTAGATGTCCAAGTTGAAGCTTATAGTTCGAAGATGGATGATGTGGAGGTTTACCTTAATGCCCTAGGGATTTCCCACCCAGGCTCGTCAGTTGGTGAGGATTTACTTCATCTACAAGAGGACCAAACACAACCGATACTAAATATCCCATCACCAATAGAGTTACAGTACTGGGCACTTGATCAACAGGGTCTGGCGACGAATGTATAGGAGTCATCATTTGTGGTAGATGGGAGCACGAGTAGTCTGGGGAATGACACATATGGTGTTGTAAATTCGGTGTATAATGTACGAGGCTCATATGAAGCTAACCCCCAAGGCTCGAGACCAACTCCTGTTGCTCGCACATCTAGATGTTTTGATGGCATCACTCATCAGGAACTAGGGTCTGAGGAGAATAGAGCTTCGGATTCGGATGATAATAAGCCGACAGAGGATGAACAACACCTGGTAGAGTAGGCACAGAGGTTTGTGGGGAAGAAAAAAACAAAGTGCTCCAAGGTGCGTGACAGGGGGCGTTTTGGTTTTTAGTGAAGGAATTAGTATGTACCAAGCTATATTTATGGAGAGTATTTTGCTTGTTGGAAGGGCTCATGGACAGAACTATACCTCTGCGTGGTTAAAGCATTAGATTGTGGAAATTTGGGGTCATTTATTGGACCAGTTTCCAACGATCATTACCATGATAAGAGGATGGTTCACACTCATCTTCCCACAACCTGAACAAGAAAACTATGTTCTGCCAAAATATTGGCATATTGAGATGACACCAGTGCTACTCAAGAGTTAGTTGGCACTCTTCAACCCTAAGAAGGATAAATTGAGGGCAGGGCCGATATGGGTTAGACTCCCATGGCTTCCATTACAATTCTAGTTAGAGGAAATCTTCAGATGCATAGGGGATGACCTTGGTATCTATCTTTACCATGATAGCACCTACATTGGATAAAGATGTTTAGCCATCGCCAGGATCCTGGTACACCTGGATACGAGAGAGGGACTGGTGGAGATTTACCGGCTCCAAATTGGGGACATTATTCGATGGCAGATCGTTGATTATGAGGGGATCTCATTTCAGTGTAGGCGGTGTCATGAGGTGGGACACCTATATAAAGAATGCCTGCTTATTACAATGATGTATACTGAGCCCCCAAAAAGATTTGTTACTGCGAATACCCGGACTATCTTGGAGGTAGAATCAACCCCTGCAAAGAAGATCATACGGAATCTCCAGAGGAGGAGGAGGGTGGATGTGGAGGTATCTCATCACATGAGCACCTGAATTCCTGATGCTCGAGTCACTCACTCGCGTTCAAGGGGTCCTAATTTATTTCTAGGTACTCTTAATTCCTCTTCCCCCTCTTATCATAAATTTATGAATTCTAGAATTTCATTATTATCTTTAGTTTCTTCGGGAATGGTTTTAAATGCATGTAAATGAGTTATATTAATTTCCCTGTTGCATTATCTCCCCCCATTAATCTGGTTACTGTACCAACAATAACCTTGGACCCTCTCTCTATACCTACTAGGGAGGACTCTAATTCCAGTAGCTCACATACGTACAACCTTCGATCACAGTCCCATCCCCGAACCCTCACCTTCAGATTGGGTGAGTTCCCCATCCCCTCAAGAGCTCAAAAATTTCCCAGGGGTAGACAATCATATATGTCAAAATCAATCTTGAGAGTGGGCATAGAGGTGGAAATTGGTATCCAGATTCCTATTGAATGGGCTCTTAGAGCAAAGGGAAACCATGATTGGGCTATCCCATGAAGTGCCTATCTTTCAATTGCAGGGGTTTGGCTAGCCCATACAAGAAACTAGCGCTCAGAAGACTATTAGGCTCGGTCAAGATGATGTATTATTACTACAAGAGAATTTGGGAGATGGTGTCTCCATCAACAAGATTCTGTTGAACATGCTTACGGGCAAGATTTTCCATACTTTGGATGTGAGAGGGAGATCTAGGGCTTTGGGTTTTGACAAAAAGACTATCAAGATTGCCAATCTTTGGGGTGGAGAAGGATATTGGAGGGCTAATTTCTCGACCACTATATTGATGTGCCTCTCGGACTAATAAATATTTATGGTCCCTACCATAATAGGGAGGGTTTTTGGGACAAGATGATGAATTCATCATTCATGCATAATGACAACATTATTATAGGAGGAGACCTAAATTTCTCCTTCAATCATGTTGAATCTTGGGGAAGTAGGGCACAAACTAACCCCTTAACAACTTATTTTGAACACCTGCTGGACTAAAATAACCTTATGAACATTGACTCGGCCAAGATTCTACCGACTTGGAGGAATAGGAGAACAAGCGAGGATGCTCTGGCCAGAAGACTAGACCGATTCATCATCAAAGCACCTATGTTGGTGAAGCTGAACATAATCAGACAATGGGTGGGATCGGGGGGTATATCTGACCACTCCCCGATATATTTGGATATTATGAATTCCAAGCACAAGCTAAACTCCCCATTCAAATTTAACTCGACTTGGCTTGTAAAAGCTGAATTTCATAGATTAGTCATGGAATCCTGGACTCACTGTGGTCATGAAAACAACTCTACTCCGATTGTGGTGATTTCCAGCAATTTAGCCTGTATCAAACTCAGAACCATAAGATGGGCCAAGTAAAAAAATAATATGGATGAGGCTACTATACAAAAAATTGAATCTGACATTTCGGAGTTGGAGGGAAAGGGTATTGCTAGTTATTCCTCTTGTGACAGTAAGGAACATTTAATAAGTTTGGAAACTAAAAATATATGCCTCTTGAGACAGTAAGATGAGACATGGAGATTGAAGAGCAGAGTGACTTGGATGAAGGTTGGGGACGAAAACACAAAGTTATTTCAACAATGTGCCACGAGGAGGAAAATAAGTAATAGAATTTGGACTCTAAGGGACCATACTAGAAGGGAAGCAAACACTTTCAACTAGCTCACAGATATGGGTATTAGAAATTTCTCCCAAATGTTCAAAGCACCCAAGGATGCTACCATTGCTGAGGTACTTCGTATTGTTGGAACAATACCTAGAATTGTTGAGGCAGAGGATATAAAAACATTAAACGAGCCAGTGACTTTGGGTTAAATTGAGGCTATTTTGAAGTGGTTCAAAAGAGACAAAAGCCTGGGACCAGATGGATGGCACATGGAATTCTACCTTACCTTCTTTGATCATATTGGGGTTGATTTGCTTATGGCTATTGAGGACTATAGAATTTCAGGACAGATGCATGAGGGATTCAATTCGAAATTTATTTCTCTCATACCCAAAGACGATAACCCTCTATATTTTTATGATTATCATCCTATATCCTTATGCAATTGTATATACAAAATAATAATAATAAAATTCAATTTGCATCAAGCTTATTTTATCCAAGATGATATCCAGGGAACAATTTTCTTTTTTAAACCATCGCCAGATTCATGAAGCCATTGGGTCATCACAAGAAGGGATCCATTTGATAAAGGCCAAGAATACTAAGAGTATCATTCTAAAGATTGACCTATCAAAATATTTTGACAAAGCTAGTTGGACATGTCTCCAGCTTATTCTAACCCATATTGGATTCCCTCACTCATTCATAAAATGGATCAAGTGTTGTTTTACATCTACATCATATATCATAATGGGTTTGCATCTGATTTTTTCCATGTTGAACATGGTCTGCGACAGGGGTGTCCTTTATCACCTCTGTTATTCCTTCTAATCATGGAGGGACTAAGTAGACTTATAACAAAAGCCCGTGCAGAAGGGTCTTTAGGTGGTGTAAACATGTCAGATGTTTTCTAGCTTTCTCATCTATTTTTTGTAGATGATGTACTTATTTTTTTAGATGGTTCTATCCATGATACCACTTGCTTCAATAATATTATATCCTTGTTTTGTAAATCTACATGTATGGAGCCCAACTACAACAATTCCACCATCATGCTGGTGTCATGTTTACAAATGAGAAAAGACATTCCCTACAACATTTTCAATTTGTTAGGCACGAAATGGAGATTGGACTCAAATACCTTGGATTCATGCTCAAGCCAAATGGTTATCGTATTGTAGACTGCACATGGCTTATAGAAAAAATTGAAGTGCGCAAGACCATATGGTAGCAACGATGGCTTTTCGGAGTGGGAAGACTAACACTTTAAAAATCTATCCTTGAGGCCTCCCCAGTATATTGGATGGCCCTTGCCTGGATCCCAAAAGGCATAATCAATAGAATACAAAAAATTTGTTGTGGATTCTTATGGTGGGGGGAAAATGTTTGGAGGACCTTTGTTCGGGTTAGATGGGAAAGAATTGGAAAACCATAAAAATGGGGAGGATGGGGTATAAAAGATCTGCATTTATTTGCAAAGGAACTTGTTGCAAAGATGAGGTGGTAGATTATCACATATGATAGTCTATGGAAAGAGGTGTTTTATTGTAAATACATTCACCCTCTATTAATTATGTTATAGATTCGTAGGCTGACCTAGGGAAACATTGACGCATCTATCATATGGAAAGCTATTACTCATTCCATTAATTTCATTAAGGAATGACTGGCTTGGCATATTGGAAATGGAACTCAGGATTCTGAAAGGTGGAGCAGGGTGTGGCATCATTTCATTGGTGCGTTGGAAGAAGCTCACATTAGGATTACTATACGGGATGATGAAATCATATGGGCTACTACAACACATGGTTGATACATCCCCAAGAATGGATACTCATCTCTTATATCAGCACAAGACCCAGTGGAGGTGGTTTACTGGCGGTGCCCGCTATGGAAGCTTAAAGCACCTCACAAAACCTACCATTTCATGTGGTGTATATTAAAAAATAAATTTCCCACGGAGGAAAACCTGAAGTGTCGTGCCTATCATAGTCCTTATAGATGTTGCTTTTGCAAAGACATTGTCGAAGATATTGAACACCTATTTCTACATTGCCTTGTGACTAGTCAAGTGTGGCTTCAAATCACTAGCTCCCTCCACATTGTGCACAGATGGGATGGGTATCATCTATCTGATGCCTAGAAAACTTGGTGGAATGTTGCAGCAACACAAAAAATAAGGAACCTCCCTCTTCTTGTTTGGTAGGGTATTTGTTTGACGAGAAATCGTACTATTTTTTGGATGCACCCATACTATGGTCGATCATTTGTATTGCTATATATTATTTAATCCCTAAGGAATCAAGAATACAACCTGCATGTGTCATCATTATTGAAGTTATTGATAAGAAGATCCTCTGGGCATATTTTGATGGGTTAGCACAGAACACTGGATGTGGGGGTGGGGCAGTGCTACACATTAATGAATCACATCATTTCAAGATCAAATTAGGATTAGGGGGAGGCAGGAACAACTTTGCTGAACTAAATTGTCTCAGATACCTTCTCATTTTTGCTCTGGAACAAAACTGCCACATGATTCATATCTTTGGGGCCTCAAAGATTTTTAATTATTGAGTGGTTTTCGTAGTGCATTATGTTAGATATCATTTTTGGGATTGAACTGCATAATTAAGTCATTCATCTATGACCATTTCCATGAGAGGTAGTCGTAACTGACTAATTTCTCATGATTTTTTAATAGTCCACTTAGCACTCATTGCATTGGGTGATGCTCACAGGGGTGAAGAAGTGGGATTTAAACTAGTGAAATGAATCACATAGTGTCAAATCATCACTTCCGGGGTTTGCACCTGGTAATTAGGACTTCCTGGGAGGTCACCCATCCCAGATTGTCTTTACGTCAAGCGTGCTTAACTATGGAGTTTCCCCCACAATCAAGATCACTTAGCTTGCTACCCCATTTGCAAAACCTTAACAAGTATTGTGCCTCATGAACCATTCAAGTAGAGTTCCCTTCACTCTTTTGAATTTAATTATTGAGTGATTTTCACAGTGCATTATATTAGATATGATTTTTGGGATTCAACTGTGTTAAGTAAGCCATTCATCTATGACCATTTCCATGAGAGGTAGTCATAAATGAATAATTTCTCATGATTTCTTAATATTCTGCTTAGCACTCATTGCATTGGGTGATGCTCACAGGGGTGAAGAAGTGGGATTGAAGCTAGTGAAATGAATCACATAGCATCAATCATCACTTCCGGGGTTTGCACTCGGTAACTAGGACTTCCCGAGAGGTCACTCATCCCAGATTGCCTTTGGCTCAAGCGCGCTTAACTATGGAGTTTCCCCCACAATCAAGCTCACTTAGCTTACTACCCCATTTGCAAAACCTTAGCAAGTATTTTGCCTCATGAACCATTCAAGTAGAGTTCCCTTCACTCTTTTGAATTTAATTATTGAGTGGTTTTTGCAGTGAATTATATTAGATATCATTTTTGGGATTCAAATGCATTAAGTAAGTCATTCATCTATGGCCATTTCCATGAGAGGTAGTCGTAACTGACTCAAAGCTTATTATAAACTAGATCAACACTGCATATCATTGTCACGTGCACACACTCAGGGGTTTACTAGATGAAGTCGTCACTTTAAAATCATGTTTTGATTTTATTGTATGCTCACATATATACATGGAAAGGAATTTAGTCGCTAACTATCTTTCTAGTGAGGTCACACAGCATCACAGGGGGCAGTGGTTGATTCAAGAATTTCGAGACAAGGTGTTCTATCAGTTTTTCCACTAGCCATTCATTGAACAGGATGGACTTATATCTGAATGACATGCCATGATCATTCGACAGTTAGATGCATTTTTGTCTTCATATATTATGAACTATATGGACAACTATGTTTTTTATTTGTTAATAATTATGTCTTTTATTGTAAATATTGTAACTATATGAGCACTAATCTGGATAGAATGGCTTAGTCCATTACTTGTGACTATGCATACTCACATGTTGGTGATACTGTTAGCACTTGAAATTTCACCTAGGCTGAGATAGACAAATCTCAAGGCTACATCAAACCATTCAGCCTCGTAGCTAGCCCTACGAGGCAAGAGAAGGCTCTCTCCGGTCAAACTCGGTGGATTTTTCAATAGGATGAGTTGACTAATTAGAAACACTGATATTAGGCTAGTAAACTGATAAGGAGGGTTGATTTAAGGTTTTTGGGGTTTTTGGTGGCAATTGGAGGGAGTGCAATTTCAGGGTGCGGGGATTGAGCTCAGTTTTTGCAGGTGGGTCTTTGGGGCAAGGTAGGAGTTCGTGCTGATGCCTTTAGCTGAGATGGATGATCAAGGAGAAAAGAAGAGAGGCTAAAGAGGGCAAACAATGAATTTGAATCCTCTCTAGACAGTGGAAAACATAAATATTAAAAAAAATTGAAAGCTGAGCATGGCATGCATGAATTCAAACTTTATCACTTCTTTTGTTTAATTAGCAGCAAGAGAATAAGAGATGGAACACATAAACACACTTGCAATGACAAGTAGGAAACACACCATCAAAACAATAATCCACAAGAATCCAAAATGAAGTCTGCAAAACCCTGGCCTTCCTTTTCCTCAAATTGCAGAGATACAAGTAAAATATACAATAGAGCTTCTCCCTGAAGAGTCCAACCATGAAAATGAGTAAGAGAAGGCATAATATAGAAGGTCTAACTCCTTTCCCCACCTCTAGGGGTCGAGCTCAGCTTCCTAGGAGTTGTTGCAACTAATTCTAAATTAATCACTAGATAATAGGCCAACACAACAACTTGCCTCTAAAACTTAGGAAACCTATCCATGCATTAAATATTTACCATTTACATTAAAGAAACTTCTAGAAGTGGTCAAGAAGAGTAAAAGTATCTAAGTGCCATGAAATTTACACAAAAATCCATCATTTACATGCCTCAAAAGTCAACCAAGGTGAAAATAGTGTTTTGCTGGCCGAACTGGTCAAAACAGGCAAATTTCCCTGAGTGGTCGCGCCCCTGACTTTGACTGGTCGCGCGCATTGGCAGCTCTGTTTGAGGGCCTTCCCGGTGT